>JADHKO010000161.1:0-74354 GCA_019925425.1 Ophiostoma pallidulum
CCGCCCCCCGGGTTGTGGCCAATATGTATCCGCGGGTTGGTGGAACCGGGCCACCCAGCCCCGCGGGCCCCCCCCCCCCCCCCCCCCCCCCCCCGTCCTCATCTCCCCTCACTCTTTTCACCCACATGATGCCCTCGCGCCCGACTCCTCCATTCACAAGGACATGGACAGGACCGCTTTGCTCCATGTCGTCGTCCATTGTCTTCTTGAGGGGGGACGGACTGTGTTTGTTTGCTTCGTCGGCACCTTTCTGGCCCCCGTTTCCCTCATCACCCCCCCCCCCCCCCCCCTTCTTCCGGTCTATTTTCTTCACTGCAGAGGCCTTGTCTACTCGACCTGTCGGCCGCCCCTCCGTCTCTGGTCACACTTTTTTACACGTCGCTTCTCTCGCTTCTCGTCAACAAATAAATGCAAGGGGCTTTCTGGCTTTCTGGCTTTCTGCTAGTTTTTACGAGTATTATTATTTCAAATTCCTTCTTCTCCTCTCTCACTCACACTAACCCGCCCCCGTTCCCCTGCTCTTCGCTCCTCGCTTCGTAGCGCGGGATGGCCTCTTGGAGTAAAGAGAAAAAAGAAGAAAAAGGTAGAAATGATCAGATTTTCTTCCGTGTGGCCAGCTTCACAGGCCAGGTGCCCCCATCGTCGAATCCATCCAACCCTGCTCTGTCGGTTCCCGAATCGAGGCCCACAGCAATACGACAGCACGTCGACGGCATGGAGCTGCAATAGAAGCAAGACCCCACGCCAATGCGAACACGAGAAACCCTCGCGCTCGCCTGTTTGTCTTCTTTTTTTGTTCATTATTTTTCGTCCCCCCCTCCCCCCCCCCCCCCCAGCCCCTTCCAGGCTGGTTTTTTACGACCTCCGTTTTTTATTGCCGGCTTCCAGTCTTTGCCCCGTAGTGAGATATGCCCTTGGTTCCGCAGCAGAGGATCAGTCGAGGGTGGTGGTGTTGAAAAGTACTGTGTTATACCTTTCGTTCCCCGTCACCCGTCGACAAGTATCCCCACTGCCCGCCAAGATGGCACGCCGCCCAGAGACGGCGGAAACAGGAGAGACTTGGACAACAGTGCCTTCTGCCTGCTTCCTGGCTCGGGAGGGGAGGGAAACCACAGCCGTGACGTCCGCGTTGAAAGAGGAAGGGGCCCCCTCCCTGGTTTCCATTACATGCTAGATAATAATGCTCGCACTTGCCTTGCATTACAGCGACCTGAGGGTAGGAGCCCCATAAATGCAGGTCATCTTCAGGGAAGGTGGAAGGCGGAAAGTGAGTACTTCGTATGTGGCGGGAAAGTGTGATGTGACAACTCTAAGCAAGGTTGGCGCCTTCCTCCTCCCACGCTCCCACGCTGGTGAATGAGGGAGGAGGGGGAGCTAGGAAACCGCCCACGCCCGCCGAGGACGGCGCTTTCCCAATCGGGCCCTGGCCCTGTCCTGAACGTCTTTGACACGCGCTCTTTCCGTTTTACACGCCGCGGCGCCCCTCCTTCTCCAAAACGACAGCCTGGGAAGGTCCGCCCCCAGCCGGGTTTGCACTGCTAGAGCCTTTCGTGGATAAGCAGAAGAAAAAAGAGGGCATCACCACCACCTCCAAGGGAGCCCCCGTGGGCGTCTTTGCACGATCCTTCTATTAGAGGCCCTTGCTTTGCACTGGAGCCCATTTTTGTTGATGGATGGCTGTCCCCATGCTGCTCGACGCTCGCTACTAAGGCAGCTGTGCCCTGTCCTGCATGAAGACACCCCGAGATCTCACTCCCCCCCCCATTCGGTAGCTGATGCTCCCCAATTGACCCCGACGCAAACCTGAAGCTGTTGACCAAAGCGTTTGTGCTTATTGGTCTTGTGTTTCCATTTGTTGTTTTATTCATATAAAGCGTCTAGGTGTCGACGGTCCCGCGTCGGTGAGCACACTGCCACTCTCAAGCTGTGCAGCATCTTATACGTTGATACCACGACAGACAACGGCAGCAGCAACAACGACAATAACAACAACAATAACAACAAGTAAGCAGAAGAAGATAGAGCAGTAGCCGAGGTCACAAATCAACTAAAATCAGGGCAGACTACATGGAGCTCTCTATCCTCAACCCGGAGCCCCGGAAGCTCCTAGGCCCGAGTTTGCTTCACCAGCTTGTCGCCGGCAGCCAGGCAGTTGAGTTCAGCAGCAGCATCAGTAACGCAACCGTTGCTCCCGACCAGGCCGTGCCAACGCAGCTTCCAGCCCTGGACTACCGCGCACCTGATGGAACACGGACCATTTTATCCTACGCCAAGCTGCACCGCATTGCCGGAGCTCTGGCCTCCGAGATTGGCCGGCGCCTAGAGGGCGGCCCCGGGGCTGGGGTCGGGGCCTGGAACACCGCGAACTTGGCGAACTCAGCACCGGATGACGCTCTCCCAGACGACGGCCGTCTGCCTGCCCGGGACTTTGTGGTCCCCGTGCTGATTCCCCAGGCCCCAGAGCTCTATGTCTCGCTTCTTGCCATTCTCAAAGCAGGCGGAGCATTCTGCCCTATCCAGTTGGATGCGCCGCCGGACCGCATCCGTTTCATCCTCGACGATGTGGGGGCGGACGTGGTGCTGACAACAAAGGCCATGGCGGCAAAGCTCCCGTCCGACCGGGCCATGCATGTCCTTCTCGTGGACGACATGCACCTGTTCGACAGGACCACGACAGAGCACGCCGTCGCGCTTCCGGACCCTGCGGCCACTTTTACGCCCGTAAAGAACCCGTCGCCTGACGACCTGGCCTATGTCATGTATACGTCGGGGTCGACCGGCACCCCGAAGGGCGTCGGTGTTCCACACATCGCTGCGACGCAGAGCCTCCTGTCACACGACCGTCACGTCCCCGCGTTCCAGCGCTTTCTCCAGTTTGCGGCGCCCACCTTTGACGTCTCCGTCTTCGAGATCTTCTTCCCGTGGTTCCGCAGCGCCACGCTCGTGAGCTGCAGCCGCGCCGAGATGCTCAACGAACTGCCTGCTGTGCTGCGTGCCATGGATGTGGACGCGTGCGAGCTCACGCCTACGGTGGCCGGAAGCCTGCTGCAGAGCCGCGCCCATGCGCCAAACTTGCAACTGCTCCTGACCATTGGCGAGATGCTGACAGAGCCTGTGATCCGCGAGTTCGGTGACGCTGCCGGTCGACCCAGCATGCTCTGGGCCATGTACGGGCCGACAGAAGCTGCCATACACTGGTACGTGTCAACAAGTCCAACGAGGCGCACCACACCACCGTTTTAAAAGCAAACGATGTTTTGGAGCGCTTCGGGGCTGTCTTTCCGTCACTAACCGTAAACAATAGCACCCTCCAGCCGTCACTTGCGGGCTCGGCCTCCGTGAAAAACATTGGATTTCCTCTAGACACCGTGTCTGCCTATGTCTTGGAGATCACCGATGACGAGGGCGATAGCTCACATGTTTCGGGTGACCCGAAGGTCGCACCGTTGGGAGATGTCGGCGAGCTGGCTGTCGGCGGATACCAACTGGCGCGCGGCTACATCAACCGGCCCGAGCAGACAGCCGCTGCTTTCATCGACACCGAAAAATATGGCCGCCTATATCGCACTGGCGACAAGGCGCGCATCACCGACCAAGGCCTTCTGGAGTGCTCGGGCCGCCTGTCGGGCGGCCAGGTCAAGCTGCGTGGTCAGCGCATCGAGCTGGGCGAAGTCGAGCAGGCGGTTTTGCGCACAAGCGGCTGCCTCGGTGCCGTGGCGGCCGTCATCAACGGCATCCTGGTTGCCTTCTGCGACACTGGGAACAGAAGGGATGCCGACGCCGACGTCCTGGAAGAAAAAGTGCTCGAGTCCTGCCGGGCGTGGCTCCCGCGCTTTATGATTCCCGGGGATGTCGTCCTCATGCCGGCTTTCCCGCGTCTGGCATCCGGGAAGGTCGATCGCAAACGCCTTGCTAGCGAGCATGCGGCCTCGCACGCCGCGCCAGCATTAGCGAGAGCAGCTTCGGATGGTTTGTCGTCCACGGTTTACAAAGACGACCTTGATCGCCAGCTGCACAGCATTGCGGGGCAGATACTCGGGTTGGCCATCACGGGCACGACCCCCCTCGCCGCCGCAGGCCTGGACTCGTTGAAAGCCATCCAGTTTGCAGCTGCGATACGGTCGTCAGGCTTGGTACACAATGCCAGCGCAGTGGATGTGCTGGAGTCGAGGACGCTGTCGCTGCTGCATTCCCGAATACAGCACCTGCAGAGGACCGCGGAAGAGGTCCGACAGGCAGCTGTGACGCCCGACAACCAAATAGTACAAACACACGAACATGTTTTGGACCCTGCCGTCGTCATTTCAGCATCTCCGGAACTGGCTGCCCAAGTGCGGGCCGAGGACATTGAGCTGGTCTCCGAGTGCAACCAAATACAGATAGCCATGCTTTCTGAGACGCTGTCCGACCCCAGAGCATACTGCAACTGGGTCGAGCTCGAGGTCGCACAGCAGTCCGGGCCAGACGATGTTGTTTCCTCCCTTGAGCGCTTGATTGAGAGCAACGAAGCACTGAGAACGGGGTTCGCTCAGCATGGCGGCAGGTTTGTCCAGATCACCCGAAGGGGCGTTGCAAAAGACCAGGTCCAACGAGTCAAGTCCTTACAGCGAGAGTTCCAGCTCGACAGTGATGCTTCGCTTCTCTGTCCTTTCTACGTTGAAGTAGAAGACAGCGCACCGGAGACGACCGGCGAGCCCGTCCGCGCTATTTTGCACATTCACCACGCGGTCTACGATGGCTGGTCCATGGACATGATTCGGGCGGATCTGGAGGCTTTGCTCAGAGGCCAATCCATTGGCAAAAGACTGCCGTATTCCTCGGTGGTGCAGCACTACCGCGCAATACCCACACGACAGAGGAACGCGGCCGAGCGGTTTTGGGCAGAATCACTCAACGCGTTCCAGCCTGTCGCGTTACCGGAGCTCAACCCGCGCGGCGATGATGGCACTGCCCAGGTCCTCACGCAAGTGGCAACGCTCGCGAACATCGACAGCGCGGCCGTCAACGGCGTCGCAAAAGCCGTCGGAGGCAGCACACAGGCGCTATTTCAGGCCGCGCTGGCGTGGCTCTGGAGCTCCCTGGTTGGCGCCTCCGACGTCGTCCTCGGCACGGTGGCTTCTGGACGGACTCTGCCGCTGGACGGGATCGAGTCTGTCATTGGCCCTTGTCTGCAGACGGTCCCCGTCCGCGCACATCTGTCACGCATGCAAACTGTGCGCGACCTCCTCGTCAGCATCCACTCCTCGAATCGGTCTCTGCTCCCGCATGCCTTCCTGCCCCTTTCGGAGATCAAGAAGGCGGCAAGCGTGCGGCCCGGCCAGCCCTTGTTCGACGTCCTGTTTGTGTACCAGGAGTCTCTCTACAGCAAGAAGCTACCGGATGCGCTCGTCTCAGAGGTTGCTCACCAAGACTACCTGGAGACAAAGCTGCTCTGGGAAGTTGAGCCGGTCGGGGACGGCTTCCAGGTCCGGACGACGTTCCATTCCGGCCCGTTCCCCGCGGCGCAGGTGTCTTGTCTTGTTGGGCAGTACTCTGCCATCCTTCAACATATCTTGAGCCACGTGGATGAAAGCATCTCCACGATCTACTCTGGCTTTTCTCGGCAGCTTCTGTCGAGCCACAACACCGACTACCGGCCCTTCCAGGGGTGCCCAGACCTTGCCCGTCTCGTCCAGCAGACAGCAAAAAGAGTTCCCGAGAGGCCTGCCGTGTGCTTTGCGACGTCTCTGCAGGAGGGCGCTGTCAGCGCTCGGACGGTCTCCTTCGATGAGCTGAACCGACTGGCAAATCGCATTGCAAGGTCCCTTCACTCGTCCGGCGCGGCCCCCGGCGACACCGTTGCCATTATCATGGAAAAGTCTGTTCTTCTCTATGCGGGCATTTTGGGTATACTCAAGGCTGGGTGTGCCTACTTGCCCCTCTTGCCCAGCACACCGCCGGCTCGAGCAACGCTGATTGTTGCGAATGCCGGTGCCAGCTACTGTCTGGCTGACACAGCCGCATACGAGAACCTTGTGTCAGGCCTCCCCGTAAGGGCAACCGACCTTGAAGCAGTTGACCTCGAAGGACTTCCTGACTCTGATCTCGACGATGCCATCCCCGTCGACGGCTCGCGGACTGCAAACATTATCTACACGTCCGGGAGCACGGGCGTTCCGAAGGGGGTATGTGTCACCCAGCTCAACATCTGCAGCAATCTTGATGTTCTCTCTCGCATCTACCCGATCCGCGAGGACGGCCGGCTTCTCCAGTCGTGCTCCCAAGCCTTTGATGTTTCCGTATTTGAGATCTTCTTCAGCTGGATCTATGGCATGTGCCTGTGTTCGGCGACAAACGATGTTCTCTTCGAGGATCTGGAGTGCGCGATTCGCTCCTTTGGGATCACGCACCTCAGCATGACTCCAACTGTGGCGTCGCTGGTCGACCCGAGCAACACGCCGTCTGTCGAGTTTCTCGTCACGGCCGGCGAGCCCATGACGGAGAGAGTTGCTCGTCTGTGGACGAAGCAGCTGTATCAAGGTGAGGACAGATCTGCCATTTTATTGCTTTTTACATGTTCTCTCTTTTCTGTTCTGCATCACCGTTCTGATACAAATATTCATGGCCAGGATATGGCCCATCCGAGACGACAAACATTTGCACCGTCAAGAAGATGGCTGCCGGAGACATCATTCGACACCTCGGATTCGGGTTTGAAAACACGTCGTCCATTGTCCTGGCGATTGGTGGGCTGGAGACGGTACCTCTTGGGGCCGTTGGCGAGCTTTGCTTCGGCGGCGACCAAGTTGTGGCCGGATACCTGGGCCTGGCCTCGTTGACGGACGAGAAGTTCATCCAGCACCCGAAGTACGGGCGCATCTATCGGTCAGGAGACATTGGCCGGATGCTGCCTAATGGCTCCCTGATCATCACCGGCCGCATCGACGACCAAATCAAGCTTCGCGGGCAACGCATTGAGCTGAATGAAATCAATGCCGTCCTCCGCGAGTCGAGCGTCATAGTGGAGGCTCTGACTCTGCTTGTCCACCACGACGAGTCCGCCGACGCGGCGCAGCTGGCATCGTTTCTCGTCCCCTCCAGCCATCAGACATCGTCGTCTGCCACGTCGTCTTGTCACCTGCTCGACCTTGACCCAGATTCTCCCTCCTCTTTCCGCATTGGAGAGCTGTTCCACCATCTGGAGGCGCATCTCCCGGCCTACATGGTTCCGACTTTCCTGCTGCCGATCTCTGCCATCCCCCTGACGCCTGCAGGAAAAGTCAACAAAACGCTACTCCTTGAGCTCTTTCGTGGACTGCCCAAAGACACGCTATCGGCGGCAAGCAACAGCTCCGAGCCAGACGGTAACGGCGCCATAGATGACACCCAGAGCCAATGGACAGACATGGAGAGACGGCTCTCGCACATCCTTGCCGACGCTCTTGACGCAGACGTGCAAGGCATAGGACGGTGGACGCCTCTTGCTAGCGCTGGCCTTGACTCGCTGTCAGCTATTCGCGTGTCGAGGCTCATTAGCAAGTCTCTAGACCGACGCATCGCTATTTCGGACATTCTCAAGAACATGTCTTTAGCCCAGCTTGCGCAAGTGGTCGCCCGGACTGGCACCGGCACAAGTACTGATTCGCTGACCTCAGCCTCTCACTTTTCGGATCTGTTCTCTCTGCAGTTTTCTTTGGAGCTGCAGACACAGCTCCGTGACAGAAATCTTTCCCTCAAAAAGGTGCTTCCCTGTATGCCTCTGCAAGAGGCTATGCTTGTGTCCCCGAGCCGGGGCAAGTCGTCGTACGTCAACTGCATGTTGTTCCGCCTTCATGCAGACCTCGCTGCGGTCGAGAGTGCTTGGCTGAGCATGTGTGAGCGCCATGAGATCCTTCGCACCTGCTTTGTGACCACCGAAGACGCCGTGCACCCCATTGCCCAGGTGATTTTGGATGGTTACAGGCCTCCTTGGTTGGTGTGGCAGGGATCGATCGGAGATGAGGGTATGGTCATCGACGGCCTCGTCGAGAAGCATGTTCAGCTGCTTGCCAGCCCTGTTGACTCGCTGCAGCCGCCCGTTTCGTTTGCCGTCATCAGACATGAAAACTCCTTTTTCTTATCCTTTGTCTGCCACCATGCTCTCTACGACGGAGAAGCCATGGAGCGGCTCCTCTTTGAAGTCGAGGAGCTGATCGCTGGACGGCCTCTAGCTCCGGCAGCAGCGCCCACGTTTGACGGCGTCCTCGCCCGTGCACTTTCTCTTCCCGAGTCGACAGAAGCGTTTTGGAAGGACCAGCTTGACGGCTACCGACCGACTTTGTTTCTGGCCGACAAATCAGCTGGCGAGGAGCACCACGTTGGTGTCTTCACGCAAACCCTCGACATGCCCCTTTCCATTATCCAGAGTCAAGCAAAGCAGCTGGGCTGCTCACTTCTGACGACCTGCCAGAGTGCCTGGGCGTGTCTGCTACGCATCTTGACCGGGGCCGACGACGTGTGCTTTGGCAATGTGTACAACGGGCGGTCCGTCGATGCCGATGGCGTCGACCGGCTCGTTGCCCCATGCTTCAACACTTTGCCCGTCCGCGCAAACACGGCCGCCTTCCGGTCCAGCCGAGACCTCCTGGCCCATTTCCAAGACCTCAACCCGGAGCTGCTGCAGCACCAGTTCACACCCTTGCGGCAGATACAGAGACAAGAGAACTTTGGCGGGGTGCGCATTTTCGACACCTTACTCTTGCTGCAGCAGCCGTCTCGCCCCCTTGACAAATCCGTCTGGACGCTGGAGCGGGACGAAGGAGAGATGGATGTGAGTGCATATTTTTTTTTTCTTTGCGATAGTTTCTCTCTGTCGCCTTCTATCATTTGTCTTTCAAGGGGGCTTACCACTGACGATAAACAGCTACCACTCGTCTGTGAGCTCACTCCGGATCGTTCCAAGGATTGCCTCGAAATTCGGCTTCAATTTGACAGGTAATCTGCTTGACCTAGGTACTTTTAGGATTTCTGCCGACTTCTACTAATCTCTTGTATTTGTTTTACAGACACATTCTCCCTGGCACGGGTGCGCCACTCGTTGTTGAGCTGTTTGGCACGCTCATGAAGACGCTCTTACAGTTTGCATCCTCCCACATCCCTGGACGGCAGGATATACCAGGGGCCCTGCAAGATGCTCTTGGGGACCTACACCTGGAGTTCGAGGATTTGGCACGACAGGACAACGAGTCAAGCTTGCAGGCTCAAGATGTAAGCTTCAGCGATACGTGGAGTCCGGCAGAGTCCACCATCCGTGCTGTCCTGTCGCAGCTCTCCAGTGTGCCGGAGCACAGCATTCGCCGAGACACCACAATATACCGCCTTGGCCTTGATAGCGTCCGGGCTGTGCAAGTGGCCTCGGTGCTCCGCAAGCGCGGCCTCCAGGTTTCGGCAGTGGATGTGATGGAGTATCCTAACTGCATGGGCCTCGCCGGATTTCTATCAAAGGCTGCGACGACGTCAAACGACTCAGAGCCGATGACACCTACATCCAAGGCATTCACGCGCCCGAGCTCTCCGTCAATGGCTTCGTCGGCGCCGCTTTTGGTCCCAGCCATCTTTGAGTTTTCCATGTTCCGCAAATCCGTTCAGCCCATTATCGACAAGCACGGTTTCTACTTTGAGGGAGAAGTCGAGGCTGTGCTTCCATGCACTCCTCTCCAGGCCGGGCTGCTTACGGAGTTCATACGCTCAAAGGGACAGCACTATTTCAATTTTCTCACTCTCAGAAGCACCCCTGAGCATGGCTCAACTTTTCATGCCTCGACTTGGGAGCGTGCATGGAGGCATGCGGCTGCGTCCATTCCGATGCTGAGGACCGGTTTTGTCAACATTGACAGTGACATCAAGTCCAGTGCGCTGTCGCCCTACGCTATGGTCCAGCTGTCTGCAGAGTCGATAGCAGAAAACCACCTGAGGATTCGTCGGGTGCAGGAGAGCACCACACTCAAGTTCGAACTGGAAAAGTGGCAAGAGGAGACTGCAGACGGAACACTTGCCAACCTTCAGCTGCCTCCGTGGGAAGTCGCCATTGTGGAGGGCCGAGACGGTTTGGCACCAGCATGTTACCTGGGCATCCACCACGCCCTGTACGATGCTACAAGCTTGCGTAGCATACTGGAGGAGGTAGCTTCATACGCACTAGATGCGAAGGACGCAAAGCGGGAGAACAGGCCGCCAACGGACCTCGTCGTATCTGATATTCTTCGGCAAGTCAGTTTTCTCACGAGCCCATCCTCGGACATTGCCGGTCTTTGGAAAGACCGAGCTGCGCAAGCCGTCGTCAATGGCTTCCCCGTTATGACGCCTCTCAAGGTCGTTCCGGGCCAGGTGCAAGTTCTTTCCAGCCAGTCGTCCAGGCAGTTTGATGTTCTTTGCAGCGCCGTTATGGAGGCTGGCTTCACCGTCCACGCGGTTCTCCAAGCGGCATGGACAAGGGTTCTGTCGTCATACGCGGGAGATGCATGCGTCGTGTTTGGTGCTGTTCTCTCGGGACGGAACTCAGAGGCGACGGAACGAGCCGTGTTCCCCTGCATTTCAACCCTTCCGGTTGTCGCCACAAACCACCCCAACAATAGACAGCTTGTCGAGCAGCTGATGAGCACCAACATCCTCCTGCACAAGTCGCAGCATGTCCCGCTGAGACAAATACAGCGATGGCTGGGCCAGCCGGATACCCGGCTGTTTGACACGCTTCTTGTTTACCAGAACGCAGAGAGCGCGCTTCAGGAGACCCGGCATGACACCAACCAGCTTCCTTGGACCGTCAACGACGAAAAGGCAGTGGTCAACTACCCAATCTCCATTGAAGCCATTCCACTGCCTGATGGGGTTCTTCAATATCAGGTCACATTTGACGACAGCATCCTCCCCGAGGAGCACGCATCTTTGCTGCTTAAGCAATTCGACGCTGTAGTCTGCCACCTTGCCTTCCACCCAGAAGCCAGCGAAGATGATCTCGTGGCCGCCGATTCCGGTCTCTACAGCATCCTCCCCCCGCGCGAACCGGAGCTCATCTCCGACATCAAGTTGCTCCATCAGTTCGTCGAGGCCCAAGCGCAGAAGCAGCCGACGAAGACGGCACTGCAGTTCGTCACCGCGTTTGACGAGAGCGGCCTTCCCGTCAGCGCGGAGTGGACTTTTCAGGACCTCAACGACCGTGGAGACAAGATTGCTAGTTTGGTGGCCCGGCATGCCCAGCCCGGGTCGATTGTTGCCATCTGCTTTGACAAATGCCCAGAGGCGTTCTTCACTATGCTGGGGATTCTCAAGGCCGGCTGCTCTTATCTTGCCCTGGACCCGACCGCACCGTCTGCTCGAAAAGAGTTCATCATGCAAGATTCCGGCGCGACGCTTCTTCTGACCGACTCGCACAGGGCCCACAAACCAGCGGCCGAGGGAGGTTTGCTGGACATCACGGCGGGCGTCGATGTTCTTGGCATAGAAGAGTCGGTGCTGGCAGCCCAGCCATCCCCGTACGAGACTGGACAAGACTCCGCAGATTGTCGTCGTCGTCGTCCAATACTGCCAAGCGATACCTGCTACTGTCTGTACACGTCCGGGACGACAGGGACTCCCAAGGGCTGTGCCATTACACACGAGAATGCCGTGCAGTGCATGCTTGCCTTCCAGGAGCTCTTCCGCAACCATTTCGACGCCAACTCCAAGTGGTTGCAATTTGCATCATTCCACTTTGACGTCGCCGTCGTCGAGCAATACTGGACGTGGTCTGTCGGCATAACGTTAGCCAGCGCCCCGCGCGACCTGATTCTGGAGGACATCGCGGGGGCAATCTCGCGCTTGGGCATCACGCACATCGACTTGACGCCGAGTCTCGGCCGCATGCTGGATCCGAAGGATGTGCCCAGTCTTTGCCGTGGCGTGTTCATTACCGGCGGCGAGCCCCTCAAGCAAGAGATGCTTGACCCGTGGGGGCCGACCGGCGCCGTGCACAACTTCTATGGCCCCACCGAGGCGACGATCGGCGTGACGTCCTACCCGCAGGTTCCAAAGAACGGCCGGGCGTCGAACATTGGAAGGCAGTTTCCCAACGTGGGAACATTTGTCTTTCGTCCCGGGACCCAGACACCTGTCCTGCGCGGTGGCGTTGGTGAGCTGTGTGTATCGGGCAAGCTCGTGGGAAAAGGCTACCTGAACCGCGACGAGCTCACGAACGAGCGGTTCCCCACATTGTCCGACAAGGTATATCCCGGGTACGGCGAACGTGTGTACCGCACCGGCGATCTCGTGCGCCTGTTGCATGATGGCTGCTTTGATTTCCTAGGCCGGGCCGACGACCAGGTGAAGCTTCGCGGGCAGCGGCTAGAAATTGGCGAGATCAACCATGCCATTCGGCTCGGCGTCGGGTCTACCATCGACGACGTTGCGACACTTGTGATCCGTGACGAGGACAACAAGAAGGACTTTTTGGTTTCCTTCGTTGTGGCAGCAGACAGCGCCACGGCTATAAGCGACAGACGAGACGGCAACGCTGCACTTACCGTCGTGTTGAGCGAGACGAACGGCGCCGTGTTGTCTCGCCGAGTCCAAGCGGCATGCCGGGAGCGTCTACCGGGCTACATGGTTCCGACATATGTTGTGCAGCTGCCGTTCATTCCGCTCTCAGCAAACAACAAAGCCGAAGCCAAAGAACTGAAGCGGATGTTCAATAGTCTGACGCCGGAACAGCGTATGCTGTCTACGGGGGCGGCTGGCAATTCAGCTGGTCGGATGGCCACCTTATTCGATACCCCCACAGGCAAAGCAGTACTGGGCGCTCTTCGTAGCCTGTCTTTCCTCGACAAGGGCAATGAAGTTATTGGGCCGGACACGAGCATCTTCGAGTTGGGCATCGACTCGATTTCGGTTCTTCGATTTGCGCGGGTGCTCAAACAGACAGGCCTCCCAGCCACTACGCCCTCGCTCATTCTGTCGCACCCCGTCTTGGGTGACCTGGTGGGGGCTCTTGACACGCAAAGGGCAAGCACACCAGGCGCGTCTGTCCTGGAGGCACGCCTCCTTGTCGACGCCTGCCAGCACCGCAACCGGAGTCTCGTCTGCCGGGCAGTCGGCGTCGGCTCCGACGAAGTTGAGTACATCGCCCCGTGTTCGGCGCTCCAGCAAGGTATGATCTCTCGGTCACGATCTGGTCTGGAGCACAAAGAGACCTACTTCAACACCTTCAAATTCGAGCTAGAAGGCAGCACCTCTATTGAACAGCTCAAAGGCGCGTGGGAGCTTGTCGTGACCAGCAACTCCATCCTCCGGACTCGTTTTGTCGCCACCAGCGACGGATTTGTTCAGGTTGCTTTAAAGGCCACTGCTTGTTCTCTTCCATGGACGGAACTCTCGCTTGACGGCGACGATGACATGGCCTCTGTCCTCGACAAGTTCCGTTCGAGTTGGATAGACGCAAACCAAGAAGACGCCATTGTGACGCCGCTCCAGCTTTTATCAGTGTTGTGGCGTGGGAAAGCGGTCCTGATTCTGCACATCTTCCATGGCCTCTACGATGCGACGAGCCTCAACCTGATTCTGGACCAGGTTGCCCTTGCCTATGGCGGAAACGATGAATCTCGTCGGCGTCTTCAACCCTCGGGGAACCCGACGTTCCTTGACGCTTTGATACATGGCCCGCTTAGAAACCACAGCAGCAGTCGGCAGTTTTGGGAAGACCATTTACGAGACAGTATGTTCAGACCCGTCCCTGCCCTCGTCAAAGAAGACGCTGTCGCGGATACCAATGGCAATGTGAGCGTCGAGCGTATCGTCTCGTTTGTCGCCATCGAGCGCCTCAGGGTGTCCCTCGGTGTGACGCATGCAGCTCTTGTCCAGGCCCTCTGGGTCTCTGTCCTACAGAAACTAAACAACGGTGGCGGTGTGACCCTCGGCCTCGTTCTCTCCGGCCGGACAATCGACGACCTGGACAATATCGAAGGCGTCGTTGGACCACTGTTCAACACTCTCCCGTTCTTCGCGGCGAGAACGCCGGGAACATCGTGGTCTGCACTTGCTAGGGCATGCCACTCGTTCAGCACAGAAACCCTGCCGTTTCAACAAGTGCCACTTCGCGACATCCAGAAATGGTGCTCAGCCGGAAAGTCGCTGTTCGACGTGCTCTTCTCTTTCCAGTTTGGAGGCGGCGCGGTTCCCACCACCCAGAGGCTGTGGACACAGCCAGAGCCAGAGGTACATGCCGACTATCCGCTTGCTTTGGAGGCCGTTCTAGAGGGGGCCAAAGCCGACGCATCGTCTCCGTCGTCTGCGGCGTCCGTGCTTAGCTCACTTCGTCTTCTCCTTGTAGCGAAAGACAGAGTGGCAGACAAGCCTGGCCTTGACCAAATGCTGGACAACTTTGAATCCGCAATAGAAGCCTTTTCGAACAATCCCTTAGCTCCTGTATTTGGTAATGACGAAGAGCAGGGTTTGTCCTCAACAGAATCTGTACCGAGTCAGCAGAAAGCATCGTTTAGCAAAGGTGCGACTGCTGCCTTTTCTCCAGGTGCTACAGCCGGCACCGATTTGTTTACGTGGGACGACAACGCGCTGAAAATCAGACGCGAGATCGCAGCACTGGCCTGCGTCCCAGAAGACTCGATACAGGGGATGACGACTCTCCTGGAGCTCGGTCTCGACAGTGTTGATACCATCAAGCTCTCGGCGCGCCTCCGATCTGCCGGGCTTCGCCTGACAAACAGCCAGCTCGTCCGCGGACAAACAATTGTCGCTTTCCTGAAAATTATCGCTGAAGCGGCCGCGGCTATAACAGATGGGGATTCTGCCCCAGACATAGCCGATGCAACAAGCCGCAGTGAAGGTCGTGTGGCGGCGACCTCTGCAGCACTCATGGAGCATCTTGCCTCCCGCGGCCATGATCTTTCTTCGGTAGTCAGCATTTTACCACCCACACCATTGCAGGAAGCCATGGTTGCCGACATGATCCAGTCGAACTTTGCGCTCTACTTCAACAACGACATCCTCGAGCTAGCCGAGGATGTGGACATTGGGCGACTTAAGGCAGCATGGCTTGAGGTAATCAGACAAAACCCCATTCTTCGTACGGTGTTCTTCGCCGTCGACAGTCCGGATTTCGACCTTGCCTACTGCCAAGCTGTGAGGGGGCTGGCTGACCTGGACCAATATGTCGAGGAGCATGAAGTCCAGGACAAGACAGAGCTGGCCAGCATCGCCAACAGCGCCCAACAAAAGGCGACGGTGGGAGAGGGGCAGCGTGGCTTGTTCCAGCTTGATTTTGTGCGCGTGTCCGGTGGTAGCCGTCGATGGTATCTCGTGCTCTCCATGGCACATGCCCTGTACGATGGCTGGTCGCTGGAGCTTCTACACCACACTGTCGAGACGCTGTACCGATCACCCCCCGATCGCCCAACCGCAGTGGCGACCGACGAGAGTAAGCTTGCGCAAGATATCGAGTCGGCACATGTGAGGGAACTGAGCCGGATCCTCCAGGCTTCTGGTCCACAGGCGGACAGCTTCTGGCAGAGCTTCCTCGACGGCGCACGGCCAACCTTTGTGAAGTGGCAGGCCCCGAGTCTCACGCAAGACAATGTTCCTGAGAAGTCGGTGGTCAGAGCCGAGTCGGTGTCCGGCGTCTCCGCTGCACAGCTGCTTCAGTTCTGCAAACGGCAAGCAGTCAGCGTCCAGGTCGTCGGACAGGCGTGCTGGGCTGCTGTTCTGGCGTTCCTAACGGGCTCCATGGACATTCTATTCGGTGTCGTTTTGTCTGGCCGCGACGCAGCGGGGGCGGAGCGCCTGATGTTCCCGACGATGAACACGGTGCCGGTCCGCGTCGTGCTGCACGGGACAGTGTCCGAGCTGCTTCAATACATGCAGACCAACATGGGCAACATTAGCGAGAACCAGCACTACCCGCTGCGGAAGGCGCAAAAGTCGGTCCCCAGAAGTGCGGCCAGTAGCGGGTCCTCCGGCATCTTCAATACCCTCTTCATCTTACAGAAGCGGATGCAACGCGGCAGTGACGATGAAGAGGACCTACAACGGGAACAAGGCTCACCCAAGCACACGCCATTGGTGAGGTCGATTGGAGGGGCCTCGGACGTCGAGTATCCAATCTGCATCGAGATGGAACTTGTCAACGACGCGGCAGCGGGTGACACCGTTGTTTGGCGAACGGCGTGCGACCGAGCATGTGTCTCGGCTCACGGAGCTGCACGCCTGCTTCACCAGCTGGATGTGGCACTCCGGTTTCTAGTACAGACAGTGCCCACATCCTCCAGTACTACATTGTCTCCCCCCCCTGACAGGAGCGTCCTGAAATTCGACGACGACGATGGCGTGTCTATCTGTGGGTTACCGCCATTCTCTCCAACGCTTTTGAGGGACATACAGAGACACAACAGCAGTGATCATCGACAGGTCGGTGACGGTGCCAGCGGCAAGGAACCCGATCGTACATGGACGGAGGACGAGGAAGCCATCCGTGCGGTATTGTCAGCCGTCTCCGGCGTTCCCGAGAGTTCCATCCAGCAAACGGGCCAGACGCTGTACCACCTCGGGCTGGACTCCATCAGCGCAATCAAAGTGAGCTCGCTTCTGAAGAGAACCAAGGGACTCTCGCTGGGCGTCCGCGACATGCTCTCCGCGGGCTCCATCAGAGAAATGGCAGCCGCAACCGCTGCCAAAAAGCTACAGCAGACACAGCAACGGCGAATGCGCCCACAAGACGGCATGCGCGGTACCGAGACACTCTCGTCCATTCTCGCTTCTGTCGACGCGGTAGCAATAGCACACTCGGTCGGCACCAGCCTGTCAGATATCGAGAGCCTGCTCCCGGCAACAGCCATGCAGGTGCACACGGTCAGCGTCTGGCAGAACTCGGACGGCCAAGTATTCTTCCCGGAGTTTCACTTCCGTCTGTCAGGGCCACTACCGGGGGGTGCGCGGGCGATCTTCGAGGCGTGGACACAGGTGGTCGCCGACTTTCCCATCCTGCGGTCCGTATTTGTGGCAACCGGCTCGGAGACACTACCGCTGCTGCAGGTCATTATGCGAAACACGAAGATGTCCAGGGACGGCAGCCAAAGCTGGCCGGCCCTCGGAGACCCGGCAAAGTCGTTTGCAGTACTGGCCGTTGCACCCGCCTCGGATGGTACCGGCGGCTTCTTGTTGCGTTTGAGGATCCACCACGCGTTGTACGATGCTGTCAGCCTGCAGGCAATCCTGGGAAGACTACAGCAGCTGTGCCAATCTCGGCCATCTGGGCCTCCCTTGACAGAGGCACTGGTATCTCCCGTCTCTCCCGTCTGGACAGCGACATTGTTGCGGCCGTTCTCAAGAGCGGCTAAGCAGCAGAGCCAGCAGTTCTGGTCCTCGTACTTTGCCGAAGCCAAGATTTCACAAGCTGTCCCTTTGACGGCTTTGCCCGTCAGCAGCAGCAGCACAGCAGATACACACGGTCGTTCTTCTTGCTTCCGTGCGTCTGCCTTGTCCAACATTGTCGCATTGAGAGAGAAATGCACAAGCCTCGGCGTCAGCTTGCAGAGCCTTGTGTTTGCCGTCTATGCGAAGACGCTTGCGCCACCAGCAGCAGCAGCAGCAGGACCAGAGCAGCCTGGCGGGGTCGGCAGTGATGTGGTCTTTGGCGTCTACCTCGCGAACCGAGGCGAGGCGGAGGGGGATGGGCTGGACGCATATCCAACACTCTGCTTGGTGCCGTTGCTGGTCCGTTCGCCGGCACAACGCAGCCTTGCCGATATCGCTGTCCAGATCCAGAAAGACATCCACGCCATTTCGTCGCCAGCTGACATAGCAGAATACACAGCTGCTCCTCTCGCGTCGGGCCTGTGGGAGATCCGGGCGTGGACGGGCGTCACAGTTGATTCCTTTGTCAACTTTCTGCTACCGGACGAACATGCGGGGGCCGAGGGCGGCGGCTCTGACATGACAGGCGTGGCCTTGGAGGCAGTCGGTGCTGGTGCTGGTGCTCCCGGGGAAGTATCGGAGGACATGGACGACAGCCTGGGTAAGGACAGCATCGGGGTTTTGCCGCCCAGCGCGTACCCTGCTCTTTCGAACAACCGTGTCCGAGATGCGTACCAGGTAAGTGGCCCCTTCCCCCCCCCCTCCGGTACGGAAAATGTCTGCCTCGCACAATGTACTGACAAGCAACTCAGGATGCGGTCGACGTGGAAGTGGCCGTTAGGGGCGACCACCTGGACATTGGCGTGTTTGGGTCGGCAAGTCGGCTCGGGGATGACAGCGGAGCGGAGAGGCTGCTGACTCGTTTCGCCCATGCCCTGCAAGAGGAGGAAGACACAGCCCATTGCTGAACACAGAAGCATAAGGCAGGGCGTGCATGTATATGTGTTTTGCTTTTCTTTCTTTTTTTCCGGTTTGGCTCCTGGTTGTATCTATCGTGGGCAACATGTTCCGATTGTGATTTCCTGTACACATCTTTTTTTTTTTTGTCTTTCTAGCTCTAGTTCCGGCCCCTTTTCTTTTTCAGTTTACCTTTCGTTCCTGAATCTACACGTTCAGTCCCTCATCTGGCGGACGTTGAAGTTGACGCGCTTGTTGCGCATCCAGCCGCGCCAGGCCTCGTACCGGCCGTCGGTGTGCTCGCCCGCCGGCCAGTCGGCCAGAAAGTCGGGGCACGTGCCCTTGATCACCTTGGGCACACCGTGCCACGCGAAGCGGGCGTGGCCCGTCATGTAGACGGCATCGCCTGAGCGCAGCCGCAGCAGGACGTATGGCTCTTTGCCGTCGGCCGCCTCCGCACCCGCACCCGCGCCCGTGTCTGCGCCCGTGTCTGCGCCCGTGTCTGCGCCAACACCTGCCGTCGGTGCAGCCATAAAGAGCGCGTCGCAGCCGATGCTCAGGCTGATCAGGCCCTTGTCGGTCTCTTCGGACACGTCACGGTGGATCATCATGGTGTCGCCGGGCGTGTAGAAGTTGACAATGGCGGCCTGGGCGTCCGTCTCGGGAAACAGGCCGGCCAGCAGGCGCGTCAAGTCGGCGGGGAGGCCTTCTTGTCCGCTGTCTTCGCCTCCGCCCCGCCCCGGATAGACCCGGTTGGTCCAGTCGTACTGGCCGCCGAGCGTGACCCAGTGCAGCCGCTTGTCCAGGACCTGCTGGATGGAGAGCGGGCGGTGCACGCTGGGGTCCTTGGGCGCAAACGTGCCGGGGCCCGCGTGCACGTCGGCGCTGTGGGCGTTGGCGGGCGGCGGATACGCGAAGAAGGAGGCGGCGGGGGACGGGTAGGGCAGCTCGTAGTGCAGGTGCATGTTGGTCTGGTTGTGGGGGTCGCTGAGGTCGCGGTGGACCATGCGGTCGAGCAGGCGCGTCTGCACTGCGGGGGGGACGAGGCCGGGGACGACGAGGAGGCCGGGCAGCAGGGGATGGTAGTACACGGGGATGTCGGCTGGCGGCTCCAGAGGGCACGCCGCGCTATCGCCGTCAACGTCGCCGTCGACCGGGCTCTTGGCGGCGAGAAACTCGGCAAAGGCGGCGGCGACGCGGGCGGCCGGCAGGGCGCGGGTTCGGCAAAATGCCTGCCGGGGCCGGTCAGCGTCGCCCGCCCGCCCGCCCGCACCGCCCGTCTCGCCAATGCCGTCAATGTCGTCAATGTCGTCAATGTCGCCGCTGCGCAGGATGTCGGCGGCCGTCGCCTTGGCGTACGTCTTCCATTTGCGGCGCAGGTAGGCGGACGGCTGCTCGTGGGCGTCGAACGAGATGATGTCGGCGGTCATGGCGGCAGGTGTCGAGGATTTGTGCCCGACATGGTCCGCGAGCGAAGACCGGCCGTTCCCGTGGAGGCTCTCCCTTGCGGTTTGCTGATCGTACGTGCCGCAGCGGATGACGGGGCTTTGTTGTGGCCTCTCCTCTCTTTTTTTCTTTTTTCTTTTTTCTTTTTTCTTTCTTCTTCTTTTATTTTCTCCGACGCATTTGCTCCTAGTTGCCCCGCCATTTGCATGTGAGGGGTGGCGAGGCGCGATAAGATAAGGACCCTCCGCCTGGTTGCTGGCACGAACGCGCTCCCGACGCGTCGGGCCCACCAGCCGGAAGGGCAACAGCGCCGCCCGGCCAATGTCGCCAGCGCACAGCCAATGGTGCGCGGTCCCTGAATTGGCGGGAACAGAGCGAAAGCGTAGGGCGAAAATAGCGAGTCCTTCAGTGTTGAGAGTAAATAAATAAATAAACAACAAGGGATTATTAGTAATAACACCGCACGCCCTGGAACCGCCGTCGCAGCCACCAAGAAGGCCCAAAAGCGAAAAAAAAGAGAGACGACCTCCCGTCACCAGCATTGCCCTTCCTGTTCCAACACAGCCCTTTTCGACTCTGCTCTCCCGCTCCTGTGACGACTCTTGCACAGCACGGCGACCCGACAAGGCAAAGCACGTCTTTCTCCGCCTTTCTGCGACTCGCTCGATCCACTCGACTCCCTCCCAACGCCCCCTCCCCCTCCTCCGCCTCACCCACCCAGCGACAAGCAGCGGCGTCTCTCTCTCTCCCTGGCCTTGCTACTTCTCACGACATGGCCCGTTGTCTGTAGAGCCACTCTCGCCACACCCCCCCAAGCTGCCCACACCAATTTGTCGCCCCCTCCCTCGCTCCCCCGATTCTCAGTTTTCCTCGACGACCTCGACGACCTCGACGACTTTGACGACCGCGACGACCGTTGACGACCGCGACGACTCTGACCTCGACCGCGACGAATTGCTCCCCCCCTTCTACCTACCCTTCCAGCCAGGGCCATGGATAACTACCAGAAACTCGAAAAAGTCGGCGAGGGTGAGTAACAGACGGGATGGCAGCGAACCACCCAAGGAGGAATGCAGAGTCTGCCTTTTGCTAACGTGCTTTTCTCTGCGTCCTCCCCTTCCCCCCCCCAACCCAGGCACATATGGTGTCGTCTACAAGGCCCGCGACCTCTCCGCCGGCGGCCGCATCGTGGCGCTCAAGAAGATCCGGCTCGAGGCCGAGGACGAGGGCGTGCCGTCGACAGCCATCCGCGAGATCAGCCTGCTCAAGGAGATGCGCGACCCCAACATTGTGCGCCTGTTCAACATTGTGCACGCCGAGGGCCACAAGCTGTACCTCGTCTTCGAGTTCCTCGACCTCGACCTCAAAAAGTACATGGAGTCGCTGCCCGTGGCCGACGGCGGCCGCGGCAAGGCGCTGCCCGAGGGCACGGGCTCGCGCCTGCAGCACCTCGGCCTCGGCGACGACATTATCAAAAAGTTTATGAGCCAGCTGTGCTCCGGCATCCGCTACTGCCACAGCCACCGCATCCTGCACCGCGACCTCAAGCCGCAGAACCTGCTGATCAACAAGGACGGCAACCTCAAGCTGGCCGACTTTGGCCTCGCGCGTGCTTTTGGCGTGCCGCTGCGCACGTACACGCACGAGGTCGTGACGCTGTGGTACCGCGCGCCCGAGATTCTGCTAGGTGGCCACCAGTACTCGACCGGCGTGGACATGTGGTCCATCGGCTGCATCTTTGCCGAGATGGCGACGCGCAAGCCGCTGTTTCCGGGCGACTCGGAGATTGACGAGATTTTCAAGATTTTCCGGTATTTTATGCTCCCGTCCTCCTTTCCCCTTTCCCCTTTCCCCTTTCCCTCGCACTCTCTAACCTCCTCTGCTACAGCCTCCTTGGAACCCCGACCGAAGACGTGTGGCCCGGCGTCACGACGTACCCCGACTTCAAGGCGTCGTTCCCGCGCTGGGTACCGGAGGACTCGGCGATCTGCCCGAGCCTCGACGAGACGGGCCAGGAGCTGCTGGAGCTCATGCTCGCGTACGACCCGGCCAGCCGCATATCGGCCAAGCAGGCATGCAACCACCCGTACTTTGACGACTTGGCGAAGCCGCTGTCCTCGACGACCGGTGTAGGCAGCGGCCGCCACCACCACACGGCAACGGCCGCCGCGGCCTACGGCAGCGCATACCACTAGCAACGGGTCCTCTGCTAAGGTGGAGAAGCAAAACCCTGTTTCCTTGTTTTTTGTCCTTTTGTCTGCTTCGATTTTCTGCCCATGTCCTTCTCGCGTGTTTTTTTGTCTTTTTTCTTTGTATGTGCGGGCATGGAGCGTGGCTACTGGCTGCTGGCTGCTGTTTTTTTCTCATTGTTTCTTCTGTCTTGTCTCCTTTTATATCCAGTTCCTTCGCCCTGGATTCTCTGGTACGCTCCCCTTTCTCTCTCACTCTTTTTTTTTTACTCCATCTTGCATCCTTTCATACACACTCTCTTCGATAATCTCATTTGTCTTTTTCTCTCTTCTCTTAGCCCTCTCCTCCCCCCCCCCTTTTTTACTTATATATGTTCCTTTTCACTGGCATTGTACGTCTCCAATACGGTTTTCTTCTTCTTTCCCCTGCTTTCCTTTTTGTGTTGGGTGACACCATGCGTGAGTGTATGCCCTTTGGGTGTGTTTGTATGCGTGTGTCGTCTATCTCTGCAACTGTCGGCATTTAGGCGTTTTTGTGACTTTGGGCAAAGGGACGAGACACTCCTTTCTTTCCTATGGTTCCTTGAAGGGGGAGAGAGCAGAAAAGAAACCATGAGGCGGAGGGCAAAATCGTCCCCTTGCGGGAGAGAAAAAAGGGGCAGCGGCCGGTAAAGAACCGGCAAAGAGAAAAGAAGAAAAAAAAAATCAAACTATTTTTTTTCTTTGTCTATGACTGCCGCGCAGTGTCCTGGCGTATCTGTGAGAAAAGGAAAGAATCAACACATCAAGCTGATGGAAATGGAAATGCTACAACACCAATCGTAAAAGGTTCAGAAAACCCTCCGAAACCTGTCTCGCGTTCCCTTGTTGACGCGTCCTGTATAGCGAAGCGGGAGGAGGCTGGGATTTCGCTCCGTTGAGGAGAGAAAGCCCACAGTCGAAACTCAAAAAGGGCCAGCTGCTCTTTGGCAAATGCACAAGGAGTGAAGGGGGGGGGGGGGGGGGGAGGGGATAAACAGGAGCAGTAAAACATTAAACAATAAAACCCCATCGACTGTGTCTCTCCATATACCATGACACAACCGGGTTTGGCGAGATGCGACACAGTGTCATAGAGAAAAAAAGACGGCGCCCGTTCCACAAGAGCAGAAAAGGAAAACAGAGATGAAATGCAATATAAAATTGGCGAGACTCGGCCAGGAGGTGCCAGACGAGTCAGCCACACCCGCTTCCATTTTTTCTATTAGTTTTCTTTGTGCCGTATGAACTTGAGACGGGATGCTAGTCTGGGGCAGAACATGCTAGAGGACGGTCTGTGGCAAGACTACAAAGATCGAAGGAATCAAATGCCTTCCCGTCCGAACAAACCAAAACAACAAATCACTACTCTTTTGACGAGAGAAGTGAGCCGAGTCCAGAGAAAGCAATACGGCGTATACGATGCATGCTTATCATACGGGAAACAAAGGCAACAGATCGATTGAGGGCAAATTGCAGTGGACTTTTTTGCCGTGTCCAACGTGAAAACGGGAACGAGAAAAGGAAAAAAAATAGAAAAAAAGGAAGAAGAAAAACAAAAATAAAAGGGGAGGCCCGGGTCCAGGGGAAATACTGCAGTGTCTCACCCTCTCACCCACTCACCCCCCCCCCCCCCCCCTCCCTTTCTCTCGCGTGTTTGCATATGGGCAAGCAGGCCTCTCCTGGTCGGGAGGAGAGCCGAGAGGCGAGCCTTGTAATTTCAACAAAAATAAAGGAAGAACAAAAAAAGTGGGGGAAATAAAAGGGAGGAGAAAGAGCAAAGCGACGCAGTACGGTCAAAAGACGAGCCTGGCAAGAGGGCAAGAGAGAGGCGACAAATTGTTTGACAGATGCTATGCCCATAACCATATCCATCCTACGACGTATGGTGTTGCTTTCTTTTTTCTGGCGGATCGTCTCCGAGAACTCCCAAGCTTTATAAGACAGTTTCTTTCTCTTCTATTCTTCAATCTTTCCATCTCCTCTCCCCCATTCCGGTTCTTCCCTTTCCATTGTGTTCTGGTTTCTCGTCCTCAGAGAGGGTCTGCCGTCCGGCCGCAAGACAAAAGCAACGCGGACAAGCATCCCGTTTGAGGGCATTAGAGAAGAGGGAAATGCACCTCTGTCTCGCGCTCTCTCTGCTGGACTGGACCCCGTTCATTGCTTTTCTCGTGACGCTCTGTGTGCCCTGTTCCTTCGTATATTTCGAATCCCGAGACAATGGGACACAGAGGAGAGGAGTGGGGAGGCGAGTGAGACGTATCTCATGTCCCATCCGTTGCCAAATTGCCAAGGGTCTCAGAGCGAGGGAGACGCCACGTCCGGTTGGTTTCATCTGTAAATAAAAAGGGAAAGTGAGACAGACAGAGAGAGAGAGAGATAGAGAGAGAGCATTTCTCACCGTTCGAGATGGCTTCCTCTCTCGCTCGTCCTCATGCCTCTACACAAAATTGTCCCGGGATTCCGCCCGTGTCTCCTCGATTTGGCAGGTCGTACTGCTCCGTGCCCCCCATCGTCGCCGCTGTTGTATGAGGTGCCTCCCAGCTCTGCCACGTCGTGGTAGGACGCCTTGCATCGAGATTAGACGCCCCCCCCCCCCGGTCCCCACGCAGTCCAACTTTGTCTTGTTCTTGTTATGAATATCTGTGTTTGCCAGACCCGCATACTGCACTGGGCGAACAGTGTACGGAGTTCATTTCTTCTTTTAAAATAGCTGGGTATCAATTTCATTGTTTACGCATAGATGCACATAGTACCCAGACGGCCAATTGAAAGAAACCTGCACAGAAGCGAAACGCGAGAACACCCCCCCCTGCGTGGGCGGCAGCTCCCACCAATGACGGGGCTTTGCTTTTTTTGGTGCCCCCCCTCCCACCCCCAGGTTTATTTTGAGACGTCCATAATTGCTCTTCTTTGTATTCTGTCTTGTTGCTGGCGCTTCGCCTGTCGCTCAAAACAGCATGTGTGTCCCATTCTGGGTTGTTTCACGAAGCGCTCGCCGCATCGAAGACCGTCCGACCGTCCTGACGGAGCTCCCGGCGTTGCAGCATTGTCTGGTCAACAAGCAGCCACGCTGCAGCTCAAACGCCTGCCACGGGCGTCGTCATCTACTGCCCAGCATCCAGACACTTGTAGTCTCCTTCCGTGTAGCCTTGGCCTCCCAAGGCATTGGCGTGTTGGTTAGTATGCCTCTCTCTCTCTCTCTCTCTCTCGCTCTCTCGGCAGCCTCGTCTCTCCTTCTTCCTCCGAGTGGCCGGTTCTCTTTGGTCTCACCCGTCGTGCCGTCTCCCGCCCGCCGTCACATGAGCACTACGAAACCGAGGGCTGCTGCAACGTGATAAAGGGGTGTGAGCATAATATTAATGCAGAGTATCAACCAGCTTGTGCACGTGTGGCTAATTCAAGGTGCTTCGGCCCCGTGACCGGCGGGCATGCACGAGTAGTAAGATTCTCCGTGCAACGCAAGTGGAAGGAGTGCCCGTCGCAACTCCAGCTCGCCTGTTGCGGCGGTGCTGGTGCTGGGCTGTCTCCCTCCCTATGCTGCTGTTTTTGGGAGGCCTGGCCAGGCCCCGTCCGGCCGTAGCCAGGCAAGTCCCTCCGTACTACTGCACGTGCTTTGTGGGCAGCGCAGGCCAGGGCAGCCACCCGCTCCAATCGCTGTTGCCGGCTGGCGGCCCCTTCCCCCCTCTTGGACTGGGTCGGGCTGCCTCTGGGGCCTCGGCTGGCCGAGATGCCCGCTCCCCTTCTTCTGGGGAAAGGGAGAGGCGAGTGGGTAACGAAAATTAATAAAAAATTGAAAGAAAGGAACGAAAAAAAAGGTACACGGTTTGAATACGCAGTACGACGAGTTCGCCGAAGTCGAGAGGAGCAGGAGGAGCAATACGAGCCGCAAAAAAGCACACGCCCTCTCCACAAGAGGCAAAGACGACGCAACGGGGCGCGGTCGTCGTCGTCGTCGTCGCCGCCGTCGTCGTCGCAACAGTACTTACGTCAGTACTGCGCCGTGGGTTGTATTTCTGTATTTTTGTATTCTGGGACTGGACGAACACGGAGAAGCCCTTTCTGTGGCGTGGCGGCCCTGGCCATCCGGGCTTGGCTGTGTCGTCGAGCGAGGGGGAAGATTGGACAGGCAGGAAAGGTGTTCAACGCATGCATCGGTCAACTGACGCTCCGGCAGCGAGGCGGCAGACCATTTGATGATTTGACCCCCCTCCCTGGGCATGTCACCGGGTCCGTTGTCCAGGCATGTGCCCGCTGGCGGCAGCCCCCCTCTTTGCAGGGGATGATGGGTGGATGGGCAGACAGACCTCCACCTTTCGAGCTTTTCTCTCCCCAAAATAGGTCGTGATCGCTTTTGTTCGTGCGCCGAACCCCTGCGAAGGCTACTCCGTAGGCCAGCCAGGCCCTTGCTCGCCTGGACGACGAGGGTGGGCAAGCAATTTCGGCACGCAAGTCATGCGCCAAGCGAGAGCGAGCAAGGCTGGCCTGTCGAGGCCTGTCCAGTCCGCGAGAGACGGCTCTTGTGATGCCCCGTCCGATCTGCGATCGTCATGCTGTGATCGGCAGGCTGTGTGCACATCGACTGAATGAGCGAGCGAGCGAGCGAGAGAGGGCATTGAGGAGACCTGCACTCGACCATGGATGGCTACGAGTACGTGCTCTGCGGGCCGGTTTTGTGCCTTTGTGTCGATTCTTTTCCCGTCTTCTTCTTCTTCTGCCTCTTTTTATGCCATAGCCTCCCCCTTCCCTCCCATGGGGTGTGTTCCTATCAAGACGATGCCACCGGCTCGCTTTGCGTCGTCCTTTTTCTTCGTCCCCCCTTTGCTCCTTTTGCTCCTTTGCTCCTTTCGCTCTTTTCTCTCCACATCGCTCTGCCCCCCAGGGAGAACCTATCGTCTTTTGGTCCGTCCAGCTTGCAAATGCGAGCACGAGCAGAGCGATAGGCCCCCTCTTCCCCCTTTCTTGCCCCTGGAACTAACGAAATGCCCGCCTCCCCGCTTGGTGCAGTCTACTCCGTACAGCCGCAGGGACGCTGTTAGTTTGGTTTGTTGGCGCGCCGCACAGCTGCGGAGAGGGGGGTTCGGCGTAATATGTCACTCCATGGCAACTGCTGCTTCGGCTTCGCAAGATACTTGGTACTCCTCCTCTCTGCCCGTCGTAGAGAGACGGTGCGATCATGCACCTCTGTATGGACTACCTCTTTTTTCTCGTTTCTTTTTTTCGTCCTTTTTTTTCTTCATCTCTTTTCTTTTCTTGTGTTTTCTACCGTTTTCGTATCGTGCAAACCTTGTTCCTGGACCCTCCCCTCCCCTTTCTTCCCTTCCCCCCCCTTTCTCCCCCTCTCCCGCGCCCCTTTTTCACCGGCGCAGACAAAAAAGACAGCCCGTTCTTTCTACCCTCCCAAGAAGCTAAAGCAGCCCTGCGGTTGACTAGTTGGTCGTTGCGTCGTAAGAGAAGTACGACGTCGGCGAGAACTTCATGCTACGAGTGCAGCAACGCTTTTTTTTTTTTTTTTTTTTTTTTTGGAAGCCTATTAAACTTGTTCCTTATTTCCTCACAATCCCCCCTCCCTCTGCTCCCGTATGGAGCTCACTTTCCCGCCTCCCTCGCGGCCCCTCCCCTTTCTTATCATCAAAATGCCGTGCAGACGAGGAACGCGAAGGGATCTGCAGACGTCATCCCGACACAGGAAAGTCTGTAGAGGTGGTGTGTGTGCAGTGCGTTTGTTCGTGCATTGCAATTCGGCGTTGCGGCACATGTCTGTCTGCTCTTGTTGGCCGGCCTCGATGATCTTGTCCGTTCTGTGCGGCTGCAATACGGACCATGGCGTCATGGCTCCATTGGCGATGCTCCTTGTCATTTTAAACACAGAGCGTCCCTTTGTTTATTTTATTGCATTTTTAACCCGTAGTTTGCTTTGCTGCCTCCCTTTATCACCTCGCCCCCCCCCCTCCTTCTGGCGGCCAGCCTGCAAACGAGAGGACAAGCGCCATGTTCCCATCAGAAGGAGACGGGGCCAAACGACAGCCAATCGACAAACGGAGGTGTTTCGTCGGGCCCTCAGGAGTGGGTTTCTTGACGGGACGTCAACAAAGTGTGTGCATGTAAACGGGGAGAACGGGGGAGCGTTTGTGCAGTATCAAGGGGGCGAGCCCCGTCCTTTCCCAGTTCCGTTTAGAAGGGTTGCAGTCGGAAGGGGCTTGACGTGACGTGAGATCAGATCCTCTCTGACGGACAGCAAAGCACAAGTCAGATACGGCACTACGTCCCCAATAAGAAGGGGAAGAAAAAATACGGGAGCCTACCAGAGAAGCGGTGTGGCCTGGTTATCCCGGGAGCCGTTGGACGAGGGTCTCTGGCCAGCCAAACAGAAGCCAGAGACGGCCACACGGACATGAAACGGACAACACAACGCCCAGGGGGAGGGGCTCTGCCAGCACCAATGGTGGTTTCTGTTTGTTTCGGGGAGGGTGACTCCTAGCCCAGTCGACATGGCATTGCAGGGCCACTTGCCAGGAACTGCAGGTGGCAGATGCAGATGGCGAGCTGTTCGCAGAGCTGAACACGAACCGGACCGGGAAACAGACAGCAAATGGCTTCCAAATCCCCAGCGACGCAATGCGGAGTGTCCCTCGTCCCCCTTTTGCTTTTTTGGCTCTCGACCAAACAGAGCCTGCCAGCACAACACTCTTTGCCCCCTTCCCCCTGCCTCCCCGAACAGCTCTGTGACCCGCCAACCCGATCCTTTGGGTTTTGATATGGCGAGTTTAATTTGCTTTGCTTTTTTTTTTTATGTTTTCTTTTGGCTCATCGTTTCTCTGCATACCAGACTGAGATTTCGTCCGTCTCTGCTGGCCTCCCTGTTCCGTTAACATATTCAGTGGGGGGTGGAAAGGGGGGCCAGGCCGCTCTTCTCCCTCCTCCCTTTCTTTACCAGTCAGGCAGGCTACGGTGGCAGCTTAACAGCTTCACCGGCGACAGACACCATTTCGTCTGCGAGGGAGAGACCGCGAACCGAGCGTGAACGAAACGTAGGGAGTAGATGGGCGAGGAGGTCAGGTCGCCGCCGACAGGATCGGTCTCGGAAGGGGGGGGAGGGTCTATCTTTTCTTTTTCTTTTTCTTTTTCTTTTTCTCCTTTTCCACCTTTTTTTCTTTTCTTTTTCCTCCTGTTTCTTTCCTTTTTCTTCGTGATTTATCTTCCCCACCCCCTGCAGACTTCCTCTTCATCTGGCCAGCTCTCGTTGGCTCGTCGCTTGTTTCATGTGGTCTGGCGCTGGCCCGGCCGCCGTCCACTGGGAGCCAATCAATGCCGGGCAGCCGCGCACCCAGAAACGAGCGCTCGCCCGTGCTCAATGGCCAATGGTGGTCGTTTCTCCAGACCAAGACGAACGTCGTATTGCGTCGACAGCCTCCTTCGTACCCGTTCGTCTGCTGCCTGACGGAGCCGCCTCAAGGATGAAGCCTGCTGCCCTGCCCTGCCCTGCCCTGTGCGGCCCGGCCTGGCCTGGCCTGGGCCTCCGTTCCAGCCCTGTGCTGCCCGTGTCCTGTAATAGCAGATGCGGTCTCCTCCATTCCCAGCCACTCGAAGCGTCGGAAACACGCGCGTCTTGGAGAGCGATGCGCTCGCCATACGATGCTGCGGCAGAGGGGCAAGACAGGGCTGCACAGCCAACCGTGCAGGGGCGTCGTGACGGCGCGTCTGTTTCGTTTTCTGCTGTGGTTTCCACCTTTGTTTCTAGACAGCGCTGGAAAATGAAAATAGAAACCTGGGCGTCGTACCCGTACCCGTAAACACGAATGACAGGCGGAGAGGCGAGGGAAGAGGCAGAACGAGCAAGGCCAGCCCTTCCTGGCGTAAGATTGCTGCTCTCTGCGTGTTGACTCTCGTCTGGCCATCCTCCATCTTCATCCTCTCCCTACATCGATATATTAGACGCCTGGCCGGCCCCGTCTTCAGCATTCCTCTCCCCCCTTTCCCTCCCCTTCTCCCTTTCCCACTCTCCATCATCCCATCTTCGTCATCCCTTGGCCACAGTCGGTTTTCTTTTCGTTGTCTTTTTTCCCTCTCTTCTCTTCGTCTTTTCCTCGCCTTCCGCCCTCCCTGTCCTCGGCCTCCCTCCCTTTCCTCGTCCCAACTTGGAAACGGCCTGCGGTTTTTTTGCCCTCCTTCGTCAACCAAACCGTGCTCTGCTGGTCACTGCACGCTTCTCGATATCGGCCTCATCTTTTCACATTCCAGCCACGCTCCCCACACGGGCCTTTTGCTTGCTCCCTCTTTTCCTGTACGGTATTATCTCGCACCCGCCATCCTCCCTTTCGCCGGCCCATTTGCATGTTCTCGCCGCATTTACGGCCTCTCCCTCCCCTCGCTGCCCTTTCTTCATCGTTTCGCCCTCGGCTTGCCTCTTCTTTCTCTGTCACTTTCTCGTGCCTCTCGCTCTCGTCCTCCCTCTCCCGTCTCTAGATCTCAGCTTATAAAGAACCGGCCGTCGCTCCCCAGCCGCCAGCCTTTCCACGTTCCCGTCCTCCATTCTTCTCTCTCTCTGTTATCAGGGCATCTTGGAATTCCAGCTAACCACCGGCCTACTGAACCACAAACTCACCCAGTCATTCTTTTCTTCTGTCAGGTTTCATCCACACTCACTCTCACTCTGCCCACCCGCCCGGTCTTTTCCTTTCTTTTTTCGCTTGTCGCCCATTGTCTATTCTTGTCCGTTTGCCGCCATTCTTTCGAAACGCCCACAGCAGAATCCTTCTTCCTGCTCTCCACCATCCAGCCATTCAACGCCGCTCCCTAGACGCCTTGCGCCTGCCATTCAGAGTCCTTTCGTCCTGCCGGCAGAACCACCCCCGAACCTGCCTTTTTTGTGCACGAGTTCGACACTCTTGTCCCTCCGCGACTTCCTTCTTTTTGCGTCACCCGCTTTCCTAGGAAACGCTCGTGCCTTCCCTTTCTGCTGTCCTGTGTTTGTGACCGCTTTGTCTCCACACACCTTCGTATTCACCCATTCACTATTACTGTTGTCTTTTTCTATTGTTCAAGCCCCAGGCCGCACAAACGCCAACACTCTCTCTGTCTTATTGTCACCAGCTCCTGCCTGCCATTGTGCTTGCTCGCTCCTTCCTGTTCAACAGCCCACCACCACCACTCCCCCCAAAAAGAAACCTGTTCATTTGCACTTTCTGTTTTTGGCAACTCTGCGACCATCCCGACTTTCTCGTCAAATCTTGGAGATCCTTTCTCTCTCTCTCTTTCTCACAACTTTTTTTGCCTCTTTTTTTTTTCTCTCCACGCAAAAACCGCCGCGCTCTCTCTTCGCATCGTCGCTCCCGGCCCCTTTTGCCCCGCCAACCTCGCTATCGCATCCCTTTCTTGGTGACTTGTCTCGGACACAAGCACTAGCACAGTCCCTGCAAAATTCCAGCGAGTGGACAAGCAAGACGGTGCACCATTTTCCCGTTCTCTCTCTCTTTCGGGCTGTCTTTTGTCACCCTCCTGCAAAACGGCACCACAAAGACACTGCTGTTCCCTTGTGTCTCGGATCCTTCCTCTTCTCGTTTCGCGCATTCCTCTCGCAAGGTCTCTAGGGCTCGCTCCAGCATTCCTCAGGCCGGCTTTCAGCATTCTTCTTTTCTTTTTTTTCAACCCCCTCTCTCATCCGCTGCTCAGCTCCGCTCGATCACCCAAGCCAGCGGACGCCGAACGGCACTACACCCCAAAACGGCCTGACGACAGTAAAGCCTCCAGCCAATCCCTGCGCTTCCCCGGACTTGCCCGCCCAGCGTGATCGACAGGTTCGCCCTCGCCTCCTTGCACCACCTGGACCCCCCCAGCACCCTCTCGCCCAGTCTCCGTCTTGCGACGCCCTCTCCAACCCCTGCCCCCCCTTCCTTCCAGCTGGGCCACACCACACCATTTCCCGCGCCCGCCCTTTTACGAGCATTCTTAGGCGCACGCCCCCCCCTCCGCCACCCCCCAAATCCCCTGACCCTGATTCCAGTCCAGGTCACCCCCTCCCCCCCTGGAACGCCTGCCACCGCCTCCGCCGCCGCCCGACGACCTCGTCCCTCGCCTAATCCTCAGGGTCAGCCTCGTGGTCCTCCTCTCGCACGTTGCAACCACAACAGACACCTCTTTTCCCGTTTGCCTTGCTGGCAGGTCCTTGTGAGTGTGTTGACAAACCGACCGTCTTCTGCGGCCGCCCTCACCCCCTTTCTGGGTGTCAAACACGGTCTTTCGTGTCTCAACCAATCCTTTTGCTAGACTGACCAGTTTCTCCCTTACAAGCCCACTTACACCCCCCTGACAAACAACACACCCACCAAAACCCACACACACCGCACGCGACACACCCTCCCTGCTCTTGGCCTGGCCCCAAGTCAACCCGCCAGTGTGCCGGTCCCACCTGAATTAACCTCGCCCCGACTGCGCACGCTCTACCGTTTCCGCCTCCACCCTATTACCCACCCTGCTTTCAACCTCCTCCAGCAACGCAAAGCTCCCTTTGGAATATATTATTCCTGGGCCACTCTCATTCCTCTCTCAAGCAGATCTCGTCCTTTGTGTCCTGTTTGTCTTGTTCACTTGTTCTTCCTCTCCCCATCCCCAACCTTCCTTTTCAGGAGAACAAGGTCCTTTCACGCAGCCTCTGCCATACATCTCGCGAAGACACATAAAAGAGACCGACCGCCAAACCCTCTTCTCAAGACTCAACTGAAGCTTTTCTTCCATCCTGCTTCATCGGCTTAGCACATCAGCACATTTACGAACGACACCAGCAACACGAACACCAACGCACATCTACCTAGTGCATCCATCACACAACACAGCAGATTCGTCACAATGGAGTCGACACCACAGCTCACCATGGCCGAGCTCAATGCCGCCGCCCTGGAGCAGTTTGTTTTCACCCCTGTCAGCCGCCAGATGATCCAGTACTTGGCCGATGCCGCCTTCAACGTCATCCAGTGCGATCCCAACATGATGCCGCCCACGGCTTTGGAGGTCCAGCGCCGGTCACTGCCCACCCCACCGGGCTCTCCGTCCCACTCGCCCGCGCCTCGCGCCGTGCGCCGGGAGGACGGTGGCCTTCCGTCGCTAGAGGAGTTCATCAGCCAGCTGGTCGTCTCCTCCAACGTCCAGGTGCCGACTCTCATGAGCACGCTAGTGTATCTGCACCGGCTCAAGGCCCGCCTGCAGCCGATGGCCAAGGGCCTGCGCTGCACCACGCACCGCATCTTCCTTGCTGCGCTGATCCTGTCTGCCAAGTACCTCAACGACAGCTCGCCTAAGAACAAGCACTGGGCCAATTACAGTGTCATCACGAGCGAGGTCTACAACTTCGGCTTCAGCCGCACCGAGGTCAACCTGATGGAGAAGCAGCTGCTCTTCCTGCTCGACTGGGATCTCCGCATCACCGAGGAGGACTTGTACCACGAGCTCGACGGGTTCCTGGCCCCCATCCGCCTGGACGTCGAGGCCCGCTACGCGCGCCGCCAGCAGCGCCGCCGCCGCCAGAGACTGCTGCTCCAGCAGCAGCAGCAGGAGGAGGAGCGCAAGCGCCGTTTCGAGCAACAGCAGAAGGACGAGGAGATCCTGCGCCTTCGCCAGAAGCGCCAGGAAGAGGATGCGGCAGCCTGGGCCGCGGCCACGGCCGCTGCCCAAGGCTACCTGACTCCGCCCCGCGTCTCTTCCCATGCTCGCCAGTCGCCTACGTCGTCTGTCTCGTCTTCGGTCAAGACGCCCGAGGATGTCGCCATCATGTCGTCGATGCCCAGCCTCACCTACAGTGCCAGCACCAGCTCGTCCAACAGCTATGCGTCGTCGGTCAGCTCGTCCCGGTCGCACTCGCGTGCCTCGACGCCACAATCTCTGGAGCTCGACTCGGCATATGTCTACAGCACCGACGACGACCAGCAGGAGGTCATTGGTACACCCAACAGCCTGGCCGGCTCGAAGCGGTCTCTGTCCAAGGACCCCAAGTCGTTCCTGCCGTACGAGATCAGCGTCGAGGAGCTGCAAGACATCCAAGACGGCGGCAACCGCGGCGTCAAGCGTGTTCGTGGCATGCTCGGCCGCGTCTTCGGCTCCGGTGTGCACGTCCGTTGATACCCTTTTTATCTCTTTTTTCTTTTGTTTTCGTCATTTCTTTTTATTTGTTTATACGTTTGTTTGGGGAAAAGCGAGGCGTTCCGAGAATCCTTTCTATTTTTCATTTCGTTGTGCATTACACGATACTACGGAGTCTGGGAGAAAAACAACACTGCACGACGAAATTAATCATGCATTTACATGGGCGGATATCATTTTGTTTGGTCTTTTTCCATCGTTTCTTTTCTGTTTCTTTCCTCCTTCGAACCACATCTCCACCTAATCAGGCCCTTTCCAGGAGAGTGCGGCCTTGCCCATCACTAAGATACACAGATAGCACAGAATGGCAGGTCCCAGATCGGCACAACCTTTTTTTTCGTTTCTTTGACTTTGTCACCGTTTCCCTTTTCATCTTCTCTTTTCTTTCTTCTCTTTCTTTTTCGCTTTATGCGAGACCTCTTTTATTCCCCCCTCCTTCTCCGACGATGCTCTGTCCAAAGGGCATAGAGCAGCCATATTGCTTCATAGAGGTACCATCAACTACGGAGGAATACAACAATAAACAACTACTTTTTGAAAGAATGAATCGTGTAAACACCTGCAGTTAATGTGGCCGAAGTGATATGACAAGTGACAAGCAACCCAAAAGAACCTGACGGTCTGGGAAGGACGGGCAGGATTGACAAGGCATGATTGCAGATTTTGCTCGGGCCCATAGCCCTTCCTCCACCCCCCCTGCCCCCTGCGCCGTCTCCTTTCTTTGTTGAGGTCCAGTCCAAAGAGCTCAAAGGCGAAAAAAACAAGCATCCACTCTCTTTCGACGAGACATAGGGAAAAGGGAGGGGAAGGGGCGGGAATCAAGACGCAGCTTTTATTTTTGACAATAATAAAAGGCGCCCCCCATCCTGCTTTCTGCGTCTGCCGTTTCAGACAGATTGGCCAGAAGAGACCAGGACGCGTACTTCTCCTGTCAACATGACGGCCTGCTCTCTGATTCTCTCTCTCTCCCTCTATCCCTCTCTCTTTACTGCTTTTGTTTTTCTTTGTTTTGCGTTGTTGTTTGTTTTGGCTGGCCCTTTGCCTTGCGGCCCCCCCAGCCACGTCGCATATCGTGGCGTGTCGGGCCCCGGCCGGTGGACCGTCGCCTTGTGCACGCACAGCAGGGGGGGGGGGGGTTTCTACACCTTCCTCCCTTATGCTTATTGTTCGCCTCGTCATCTCTTACGACGTCGCCCCCCCAAGGCGGCAGTGTATCCAAAACGCGCTGCATGAATTTCGATATTGGGGCCCTTGGTGACCTTTGGTCACGGCCCAGGCTGTGGACTGGGCAGACTGCCTTTTTGGGGGGGAGAGTAGGTCCTTATGCGGCTCCGGCTGACCTGCACATCATCATCCCCCCATCCTCCCCATGTCAGCAAGCCCTCCGTCAGATTTTCCGTTTTTACCCCTACCCTTGCGCTCTTCCTCCTCACACCGCTTCTTGTCACGACCGCCTCATCTCCTTTCTTGCAACAAGAGCGGTGACAAAAAAAAGAAGAAAAAAATCGAGACTGCATCGCCGGTATTCATCCGACCTTGTCAATGCGAAGCGAGCGGGAAGAGGGGGTTCAGCCGAGCCTCTCTTTTTTGGACTGTGTGCTATTGATATCCCACCAGCCATTGACCCTCATACAGCCAGCTGCGGCAGATAAAGTTTAGCACCCCCCCCCCTCCCTCTCTCTTTCATCGCCCTCCGCGTTCCGTCATAGCCTCCTGAGCATCGTAGCCTTTTCAACATAGCTTTATCTTGTATCCCCCCCCCCCCGCCCCCATTTTCTAGCCTCACACCCTCCCCCAAAACGGCGTCGGTTCTGTTCTTCGGTGGTCTGGCCGGGAGTATGCCCGTTGCATCACCCCAGCCGCCGTCGACCGTTGCCCGACGCGCTGGCGCGAGAAAGAAATCATAGACCCCCCCCAGAACAAGCATACGTAAACCGGCATAGGCATCGCCTAAGTTGGCCTTTGTCTTCAAAATAGAAAATTTCGATTTTCCGGCGCCGAGCGGGAGAAAAACGAAACGCACAAGTAACATCGGTTTGCCTCGCTCTGTGCATTCTCGGCGATGCGCCTTGCAAATGCGCCTTCCGGTCCGCAGGGGAAGCCGGGCCCGAGGATACGATGGCAAAATGCTAATTCTCTCAACATAAATTTTCTGCACGTTCGCACTTTTGCACCCTTTTGGGGAGGAGGGGCGCCGTGAATGGCGGGGAGGAGGAGGAGGAGAAGGAGGGGGGAACCCTGCAGAAAGATTCCACGGATGCGGCCGCTGCGCCTCCTCATCTTTGCTGCCCGGGATTTTTTTCCCCAGTTGGCCGGCTCCGTGCCCCAGCCCAGACATCGCCTTCTTGGCGAGCCGTACGGAGTACAGTAAGATGCTGACGAGAGAATGAGAGAAAAGAAGGAACTGTTTTAACACAAAGAAAAGAAAAGGCTGCCAACCGCCAAGCCCCCCCCACCCCCTCCGTCGTTGAACGCGAGTCCTTCAGCCACATCCTGCGCGTCTGACGGGATCTCCTTTTCTCCCTGGAACTGCCGTTTCCCAGCACAAGGCTTAGAACTTGCCATTTAGCCCGTGGGACTGCCTGGGACGGATCGGCGGCCGGACAGGCACACCACCGTTGTTCCTCTTCCTTTTCAACGCCCAATCTGTCCTCTTGTTTGACCGTTGCGTTCCAAGTTACATGCAGAGTGGATGGTAAGGTATAGGCTTGCGTCATTGTGCCTTCTTTTTTTTTGCCCCTGTCTTGCGTCGTTCGTGGCGGTGTTGTCCGCAGGCAAAAAAAGATAAAAAAAGGGAAAGGGGGCAACCAAGAAACGAGGCTGCCTGGAAACCTGTGGGGCTGGGTGCAAGTGGCAAGGTCACGTGATCCGTATTGGTGGTGGCACCGCCCAACGGCCTGCCAAGGCCAATGCGCATCGAACCATCAATGAAATGAGAAGATGAGTGAGAAAGGGGGAAATCTAGGCCAAAAAGACAGAAAATGGCAGGAACCGGAAGCAGTCTGAGTGGCCTTTCATACACCATTCAATCCGGGAATGAGTTGTGCCTTGTTCGCTTTGTTGTGACCAAGCACGACACGACACTTCTCTCTGTTGACATGCGAAGAGATCGTGTGAGGTTCACTATAAACACGGTTGTATGTAGGGGCATATTACGCATATTATGTTGGTTTCTGTAGTTTCAATTTGGAGCTCTTACTAGATATCGCCTTTGTCCTTTCTGTGAACAAGGGATGTTTGTCGCCCTTTGTTGTCCATGGAAGAAGAGACTCTGTTGTTCACTGGCCCTCAAAGTTCTCTGACAAAGCCGACTGGGTTGTCGTATCGCTTGGTTACGTCACGTTTCATTGAAGTGGTATTGTAAAGCAAAAAAAAGGAATAACTTTATTTCTTGTGGGTAGTATGGATCTCTAGGTCAGTTTCGTCTGAAAAAAAAGCAAAAGCTTGTTATGGTTACGTAGTCATCTCTTTCGGCGGGCGTGCCTCTCTGCGGATAGCACTGCTCCGGGAAGTAATGGGATGCACTCGTCAAACTGTTTTAGAAAAAGCAAAAACACGCGGTGATCACCTGTTGCTACGTTGGCATCTCTTCTGACGAGCGTGCTTCTCTGCGGACAGCACTGCTCTGAGCATCAACGGGATCACTCGTCACCTTTGCTTTCAACAAAAAGTAAAAGCACGCGATGGTTACGTTGACATTACTCTTCACGGGCGTGCCTCTCTGCGGACAGCACTGCCATGAACATCAACGGGATGCACTCGTCAACTTGTCCTCAAATAAAAGCAAAAGCACGCGGTGGTCCCCTGTTGCTACGTTGACATCTCTTTTGGCGGGCGTGCTTCTCTGCGTACAGCACTGCCCTGAGCATCAACGGGATGCACAGTTGTCCCTACCGGTCTGCGCAATTCAAGACGCACTGAGAAAGAGGTGAGGAGAGCGAGTAGAGCTCATCGTTGTCTGTAAGAGTCCCCAAGGAGGATGAAAGACCTACCAGTCTCCATGAGAGCGCTTCTGGTAAGCTCTCTCCTTGCGAGTGTCTCTGTGGGAGGACCTGTGGCGCGATCTGTCATCGCGAGAGTCTCTGCGAGAAGGTCTGGGGTGGGGTGTGTCATCGCGATAGCGTCTCTGGGAAGACCTGCGATGGGGTGCGTCCTCGCGATGATCTCTGTGGGAAGACCTGTAGTGATGTCTGTCCTCGCGAGAGTCTCCGTGAGAGGACCTGTGGTGATGTCTGTCCTCGCGAGAGTCTCTGTGGGAGGACCTGTGGTGATGTCTGTCCCCGTGGTAGTCTCCGTGGGAGGACCTGTGGTGGGATCTGTCCTCGTAATAGTCTCCGTGGGAGGACCTGTGGTGGGATCTGTCCTCGTGATAGTGTCTGTGAGAGGAATTGTGGTGAGATCTGTCCGTGCGATATCTATCCTCCCAAGACTCCTTGCAGGACTTCTCCTTGTCATCCTTCTGGGGACCGACGTAGTAGCCGTTCTTGTACTCGTCCTTGTATTTGTGAAGGTAGAGGTTTTGGAGGTTCCTCCAAAAGAAGTTCCAGCCGCGCACGACACCGCTCTCCTTCTTCTCCTCGTCCTCTTTATGCTTTTTCTTGGAAGGCATGGTTGGAGGAGAGCGGTGTCGTCGTGGAACGTAGGAAGGATCGGGTGGTGACTGTTGCGTTCGGGTTGAGGTCGGGTTCTAGCGAGATGGGTTGGTTGTGGGTGTTGAAACAAGAGAAGAGACAGACCAGGAATAAGAATGCCTTAGAACGGCTTTATATAGACGTCTCGTCCCTGTCCAAACAACTGGCTTGTTCAGCGAGCTTTCCCTCTTCACGTATGTCTTGAGTGAAGCTACGATGTGAAATGGCAAATAGACGCCGCCGTGTGTTCGTCTGGACAACGGTGAATCGGCGGCTCGTGGCCCCCCCCCCCCCCCCCCCCAGACGTGAACATCCGATGACAAAGCTCCGGGGGAGCTGCGTTGTCATGTCCCTATGAACAGGACTCTCACATTGGACTTCCCGCCGGCCGAGATGCGTACTGCCCCACCCTCTAGTTGTGTTTTGTTCCTCTATTGTTCGTGGAAAACTGCCTGCGAGCCACAGATGAGTATGTACAGATGTTTAGAAATCTCCCCACCCCCCCTTGCCCTAAAACCCCTTTTGTCATCTTACGCTGCCGGCTTTTCCGGGATGGGCTTCAGTCGCGCCCACTCCTCAATGGTCAGCAGCGGCTTGTCGAGCGGGAGCTCCTTCAGCACGGCGTCCATGTCGACGACAAACGGCTCCGACGGGTCCTCGTTGTACCACGTGTACGCCTTGAACATCTGTGCCACGACGCGGTCTGCGTCGAGTGCCGCGCGTTTCCGCATCGCCGCGCCCATGGCGTCGCAAAAGTCCGCCACCGTCTGGTTCTCGCACGCCAGCGGCACGCCCCAGCCGCGCGACAGCTGCTCCGTCAGCTCCACGAGCCGCACCGGCGTCGGCCCGCCAACGGCGATGTTGTTCTTGGTGTCGTCGTCGGCCAGCTCCGGCCGTTGCAGCGCCGCAATCATCAGCCGCGCCACGTCAATGTGGCTGATCCACGACGCCCGCAGCGTCGGCTTGTGGCAGTACAGCACCGTGCGGCGGTCGCGGATCGGCGGCAGCGCCCAGCCCTCCAGCAGGTTCTCCAGGTAGCACACCGGCTGGATGCTGAGCACGCGCAGGCCCAGCGGCCCGCGCAGCTCGTCGCGGATCGCGCGCCGGTCGTCCTGCGCGCGGATCTCCTGCGACACCGCCGGCACCGGCATGCTGGTGTTGAACACGGTCAGCCGGACCGCGTCCCCCCGGCGCCGGATCTCCTCGCCGATGAGCCGCCCGCCCGCCCGCACCACGTCCGAGGGCTGGAACGACGTCGACGGCAGGTTGAGGAACACGACGACATCGGCGTCGCCGCCACGCGCGAGTGCCGCCGCTACGGCCGCGCGATCGCTGAAGTCGGCAGCCGCCGTCTCGACCGCAACGCCGTCCACCTCGATCGGCCGGGGGTTGCGGCTGACGGCGATTGGGTGGTGGCCGGCGCGGACGAGCTCGATGACCTGGGCCTGGCCCTGCACGCCGGAGGCGCCAAAGACGACAACACGCATGGTGGTAGAGGAGCTTGAGGGTCGATACGTGGAGGATAGGGAGAATAGGATGGCCGGAATAGGAAAATAACTGCGCACAGGGGGGAGGAAAGAGCTACAAAGAAAAGAAAGAGAGGAGCAGAGGAGGACGCTGCCGGCGACGTCCTCTCTCTCCAAAACCTACGATGCAGAATACGACCGGTATAGCCAAGACACGGGCATTTCACTACGGTGGTCTCCCAGCACGGCAGCTTGTAAGGGACAGGTGACGGGATCGGCAAAGATTACCCGCGCGGACGCCCGGAGGGTCCGTCGATGTGGAGCAAAGCGGCCACCCGGGGGGGGGAAGGCTTGAAAATAACGGGAAATAGTTAGGAAAGGAAAAAAAAAAAGAAAAAGTTAATATAAAAATCGGACAGGTGAACCCATGAAGAAGACTCTGCTTCGACGTCTGGTCACTGCTGATAGGATCTTGCTTCTGCTATCCGTGTTCTGCTTTTGTTCTACTTCCTTTTCCTGTCTTCGGTCTTCTTTCGACCTCTTCCACATCGCGTTCTTTTGTCTGCGAGACACCCTCGGAGTATGTCCCCACTCTCGGAGTATCCTTCAGAACTAGGTGGGGAAAGATAATAGGCTCGGCTTGGGGAATCTCCCTCCTTTCTTCTGTCATTCTTTTTTCCCTTTCCCCCTCTTCTTCTTTCCGACCCTCGCCTTCTGGGAGCTTTCTTTATCAGGTGCCGGAAAAGACAGACCGCTGCGCTCCGTCGGCGAAGAAGCATGCCCAGGCCCGGCCCTCTCTGGACTGTCTGCTAGTTTCTTTTCTTTGTGACCCCATGTTGCCCCAACTCTTGTTTATTTCCGTCTCCATCTGCCATTCAAATCAGCGTTTACTACTGTGACCGCCATGATTCGTTGAAAGAAGCATCCGGGTGGACCATTCGTCGTTCCCCAGTCTCCATTCTCCCCATTCCCCCATCCCCCCCCCCCGCGATACCCCATACCTTTTGAAGACTCCGTTCTGTTTTCTCCTCTCTTTTCTCCCCCTTCTCCACCCTGCCGAGTCATTGTATTCCATATTTTGCGATTTGTGTGTGTGGAGGGCCGTGGCTAAGACCAATGGGTAGTGGTCGCTTGCATGCCCAACCACCCATCAGGGAAAAGGTTTTGCGGAGATCTCGCCGTGCTGTTGCTTACCTGCTTGGAGGCCAGTTGGGAGATCCTATCCCCGCAATATTCCAGGCCGGCAGCACCGCACAGGAGGCTGCAAAGACAGCCCAGTGGCACATATGCCGTGGCAAAGGAAGCAGAAGCTGAGCGGGGGGCAGGCGAGTGTGGACGGACGCAGGAGACCGAGCCCGTAGAAATGAGGAGAACATGCAGCTGAAGCATCTGTGGCGTGCGCCGGCCTGCGTATGTGCCACGCCAAGGGCAATCCTGAGACAGGCACAAATATATAGAAGAGGGAGACCCGGTGTGCCGCGCTCCTCTCTCCCTATCTCCCTCCCCCTAACTTCGTCTTCCAACCCGTTCCTTTTCTTTCTTGTCTCTTTGACAGAAGCCATCGCGAGTCTCACCAACCTCCATCTTCCCACTCACCGACTGTCAGCCCCCACCGAAATCCACCAATGGCGATCTCGCCAGCCGCGTCCGAGGTGTCGCCGGTCGCCGGGGAGAAGTCCGACCTGGAGGCGCGCGAGTATGAGACTGTCCAGGACGGCGTGCCCTTGGCCGAGGACGCTGGCGACGGCAAGCTGACCAAGGAGATTGTCCTTGCCTATATTGTATGTGGATGATCGTTTGCTCTCCTTCTGGGCCCCTGCCACTTGCTTGCCTGCTGACCTTAAACACCCAGGCCCTCTGCTGCCAGATCAACGCCTACATCATGACGCTGCTCGTGCCCGGCGCCATGCTGACGTCGATCAACGCCGACCTCGGCCCCTCCAACAACTACTCGTGGATCACGCTGACGTGGCCGCTGGGCGCATCCGTGTTTGTGTCCATCGGCGGACGTCTGACGGACATCTTCGGCCGGCGCTACTTTATGATTACGGGTGCGCTCATCTCCATCGCCGGCACGCTGGTCGGCGCCAACGGCAAGAGCATCGGCATGATGATCGTATCGGGCGCGCTCTTTGGTATCGGCAGCGGCTTCCAGGAGCTGTGCTACGCATGCGCGCAGGAGATTGTGCCCAACCGCTACCGTGTCATGGCCGTCGGCGGACTCGATGTTTCGCTGGCGCTGGCCTTTACGTCGCCCGTCGTCGCCTACGCCATCGTCGACCACCACCCCGGCATCGGCTGGCGCGGCGCTTACTGGTACTTGTTTTCCTTCCACATGTTTGCCTTTATCATGCTCGTGCTCTTCTACCAGCCGCCCGACTTCTCCATGAAGCACCGCGCCGACGGCAAGACCCGCTGGCAGATGCTGGGGGAGCTCGACTACGTCGGCCTGCTGCTGTTCCTCGCGGGCGGTGTGCTGTTCCTGCTGGGCATCAACTTTGGCGGCCGCACGTACCCGTGGCGGTCTGCGGGCACGATCGCGCCCATCGTCGTCGGCCTGCTGTGCTTCGTGGCCGTGGGCCTGTGGTGCGCGTACGCGAACCTGCGGCACCCGCTGTTCCCGCCCAAGCTGTTCCGGCGCGTGCGCGAGTTCGACATGGTCATTGTCGTGTGCTTTGTCGGTGGCATGCTGTACTACAGCATGAACGTGCTGTGGCCGCGCCAGTCGCAGGCGTTCTTCATCACCGCGGACACGCCCGTCGTCATGAAGGGCGTGTGGGCCATCGTGTTCTCGTGCGGCACCTGGGTGGCCGGCCTGCTCACCGTCTTTGTGTGCTCGCGCCTACACCACGAGAAGTGGCAGCTGGTGGCCTTCACCATCGTGCAGACCGCCCTCATCGGCTCCATGGCGTCCGTCGGCGCCAACGACAAGGCCCAGGCCATTGCCACCGTCGTCGTCGCAGCCGCCACCATCACGCCGCCGCAGCTGCTCTCTTTCACCATGCTGTCCTTTGGCCTCGAAGACCAGACCGACCTGGGCGTCGCCGTCGGGCTCGCCGGCACCTTCCGCCTGTTTGGCGGCGCCGTCGCCACCGCCATCTACACGGCGATCTACTCGAACCGCCAGGCCCAGACGCTGCCCGGCTTCCTGAAAGAGGCCATCGCCCAGTCCGGCGTGCCCTACTCGGACGCGCTGCTGAGCGGGCTGGTCAAGGCCGCCGCCAAGAACACGCTGGCGGCCTACACCAGCGTTGCTGGCGTTACGCCGGAGCTAGCCACACTGGCCGTTACAGCTACCAAGGAGTCCTTTGTCAAGGGCTTCAGCCTCGTGTACCTGGTTGCTATTGCATTTGGCGTGCTGGCAGCCGGGGCTGCGCTGTGCACGGTCAGCACCGACCGCTCCAAGAAGAACAATGCGCGCGCCGTCGTTATGATGAACGAGGTCGACAAGTACGCGCCGCCGTCCAAGGCGGTTGTGAGATGAAGGATTGTCTGGGGGCGGCGTTCGATTGACGATTTTGTGTCTTCGACTGTGCCTTTCGTCTGTTGTTTTATTCCTTGCCTCACTTCTCACTTGACAAGAATAAGACAGCCTGAGATACTACCAAGCTATACAATCGTGATTTGCGTAAGGGGCTTCTAACCACCCCCGCAGCTGTTGTCTAGGACAGTAACGGTCTCTGGGTCTGTTGGGAGGGCTCTGTGTTCGCGTTTCTGCTGCTGCAGCACCTCCTCATTTTTGACGTTGATGCCATTTTCAAGGCTGAGAAGAATGTTTCCTGACTGGTAGTCCGCTTGTACAATGTCATGTCCGCGGTGGAAGTGGAGGCCGAGCAGGGCTCGCTGCCTGGAAGACGCTCGCCCGCCATATGGTCTTCTTGCGGCCAAGGACATCGCCGAGAAGATGCAGGTCAGCGCGCGGATCGCCCCAAAAAGGGTGTATAGCGCAACCCCGGTGCCTTGGCTGGGGTCAATATGAGCTGGAGGTGGGGAAAAGAGACGGAAGAAAGTGGTACCTTGAATTCTCGACTTCTGCTCCTTCTTACCTCCCACAGTGGCAACCGTTTTGGTCTGCGGAAACTCGTAGAAAGACGGAAGCCTCACCAGACCTCCAGGGGCAGTCTGGTTGAAGTCAAAGGTGCTGATCGCGAGGCCAGCCGCAGCCCAGACGGCCAGCGACAGTTTGAGCCTTCCAGTTCCATCGTGATTCCCTGACAAGGTTGAAGTACTCGTGTGGATTAATTGCCGATAAGAGAGAGTCTAGGGAGACAAGTTCGTCAGTATTTTGTGTTCTTTAGTTGAGAGGCGAAGGCATCGAGATTTTATTGTCACGGGTCTGGAAGACCAAACGTCTGCAACGCTGGGCCGTAGTGGCTGCAGCACTCCCAACCATCGGATCGACATAGGTCGTAGTAAAGTACCACAGTTGCAGGCCGAACCGACTTTGGAGAACCTTTGAAGGATATTGTTATCGCGGCCCTCTCAACTACACCGAAGTACATACAGGGCGAGTGAAAACAAATCAAGTATAAATGTAAGATGCTTCACGCTCTTCTTCCCTCCGTTACCAAGATCCCAAACGGAATGAGGCTACATCCAAACGCCATAAACGGTGACAACGTCAAGGTGATGTGGCCATCGCCTTTTGTACCTCGTGTACTCCATGTAAAACCTGGGCTGGTGGAGGAGCTGGTGCCTGGAGACTCCCGAGCGTTAGGCAAACAGGTCACAACCCATGTCGGCCTCGTAGGCGCAGCCTCGTTTGTGCAGGAGCTGCGCCGCCAACGCCGCTTCTGAGCCTCATCAAATTCAGCTTTAAAAGTGTGGTCTCCTCCATCACCTCTACGTACGAAGAAAGTCAAGGAAGACAACAATTGTCTCCCACACATCCATCAGAGTGCGATGCTCTTGTCTCCCATGCCTATAATTGAAACCATCCAACCATCAGCGATACTAGGGCGTCATCGACCTCAATCCGAATATCGGGCTGAGCAAAAGGGCAAGATGGCCACAACATCAAATGAAGTCGCAATGCCGGTGGGCCCGCACCACAGCCTGCTGACCGAAAAGATCGCTATCGACTGCGAAATGATGCGGTCCAACATCGGCCAGGTCCTCGGCCGCGTCTCGGTCGTCAACTATAAGAGCGAAACCATTTTCGACACGTTTGTGTACTACCCCGATGTCATCAACATCACAAATCTCGACACACAATTTTCCGGAATCGGCTGGGGCGACATTGATCCGCTGAACGGCGCTCAGCTGTTTTCTGACGTTCAGGCTCAGCTAGCCAAGCTTTTCCAAGACCGTATTGTGGTCGGCCACGACATTGAAAAGGATCTCAGGGTCATCTCGATGGATTTGCAATCGCATATCCTACGGCTTCAGGGTACTCCTGCGCGGCTGACACCCGTCACCTTCAATATGACAGTCCGCGACACGCAAAAGTACAGTGGTTATCGCCAATACGCCATTCAGGGCGCCCGCCAGGGTCCCAGTCTCAAGAATCTGGCGCGGGCGGTGCTGGGTCGTCAAATCAAGCAGGGCCGAGTGTCGAGCGTGGAAGATGCTGTAGCGACCATGGAAGTGTATCGGAAATCGGAGGTGGCTATCGACTCGGAGCAAGGAAAGTAGGGCTTTTGTTACGGAGTATGGGGTAGGGTAGTTGGCGGGAGGCGGGGGACTGGCTTTTCTTGGTCCTTTTCGCCGTTCGCTTTTTTTTTCCGAATCTTTGCAAAGGCGGTCCTCGGACCAGAAGCCGTGCTTGGTGCAGCCCGCCCTCGTCGTGTAGCCGGGAACGGATGGAAGACGGCATTTTCGTCCTTTGGTGTTTTTCCATTTGTCATAACATGGAGTTCGTAGTAGTTTCGTTTGCTCTTCAAACGGAGGGAAAGAGTATAATCGTTGCCACACAGAATACATCCCGGCGAGGCATGCATGAATATTCCTCCCCGGAGAGGTGCTGTGTAGACTTTGGACTGGACAAACTCTAATCATTGCTGGGACTACGCTAAATCTAAGAATCGAGAATGCAAAAGCCCCGTCGAACAACTCCGTTCTGGCCACCAAAGAATGTCACAGTTTGCCTCTGGGACGGATGTCGACCTTTCCATGCTCACACGTCGCTGTGATCTGATTGTCACTCCTCCGCCTCATGGTGCCCTTCAATGCAGCCAAGCTTTTCCCCACCTGCACGACCTCACACTCAATGACGAGCTCGGTACCCACGGGCGCCGGGCGCAGGTATGTGACAGAGAGCGACCGAGAAACTCCCATGCTCTGCCAGAATCCAGGGTGGTTGATAAGGGCGAGGGGCAACGTCGTGGCGAGATCAAAAATCGTTGCAATGCAACCTCCGTGGAGACTATGCATGCGATTGCCGTGCTCAGGCTGCACTGTGAAGGCGAACGTAACGCGAGGCGGATGGCCCTCTGGCGATATTTGCAAAACGGAGAGGTGTGGAATGATACCAGCCATCCAGTTCCCTGCTGGAAGGTTGCCGGCTTCGTCTCTGGCGTTTATGAGCCATCGCTTCACTAGGTCATCGCGAGTGGCACACGCCCCGGAACTGTTGTCTTGAGCCATTCTGAAATCAAAGATTCTTGGAGTTTGCTGAGGTTGATGAGGCGGGATTGGTCGTATGGGTCGGCGTTTGTTCTTGAGTGAAGCGACTCTGAGTTGTGGACGGCCGCTTACCAGTCTATTGTTCATCGCGTTATGTACTCTCCTACCCCTCGCGCAAGCAGAGGCAAACCGCAGACCTCGGCCCAGGCGCCCTTGGTGTGGTAGCATCGGAGGCGTCGTAGCTCACTTGTCTCCAATAGCCCCTGTCGTTTGCTCAGAGGCTTGTCGGTCCGGCCTGGTGCGTTGCCGGTACTTATTGCAGGCCCGGGATTTTCGCCGTCTAGAAATACAAGAAGGACGAACCAACTGGCAAATCGATCCCCGCAAACCATTAAACTACTATTTGAGCCCCGCAAGCCCCCGTCCTCCCCAGTGCCTTCAAAGCTCCCCTTCTCTTCTCAACCTAGAGCAAATGAAATCCACCATGGCAGCACAACGTCTTCGAAGCATTGCGTCGCATCTTACTGGAACCCAGAAGAGCTCTGAGCATATGTAAGTCCTCTTGCTACAGGAGTCCCCCCAAGACGTCCGTAGGCCCTTCTTGGAGGTTGGTGGCCTGCCTCGGCCTTGAGCTGAAGGCATCGATGCCAAATCGAAATGGCAAGCACGACTCTGTCTTGATAGGGAATAAAAGACTCGAACCGCATTGCGGGCTGACCTGAAGAACCCCTAGACTGTCAAAAAGCCCCAACGATGTGGTCATTACGCTTGCTTTTCGTACGCCTATGTGCAAGGCCTCCAAGGGCGGCCTGAAAGACACACCTGTGGACGCCATGGTCTTCAAGGTGCTTCAGCAGGTTAAGGAGAGAGCAAATATGGATGTCGCCCTCGTGGAAGATATATGCCTTGGAAACGTAAGTATATGATTCAGGGAGGAAGAAGAAACGGGTGACGGCTGCTGAATTTTCTATTGATGGCTTAGGTTCATGAAGGAAAGGCCGCCTACTACTGCCGTGCTGCTGCCCTCGCTGCGGGGTTTCCAACCACGACAGCAGCTTCGACTGCCAATCGATTTTGTGCTTCTGGGCTGCAGGCTGTTCAGAATGTGGCAAACCAAATCGCAACCGGCAGCATTGACGTTGGCATCGCCATCGGTGCAGAGTCCCTATCCTCCGCGGGCCCGCGGCTGGCAAGGCCGTATGTTCAAGAGATTATGGATGCCAGCCAAGACGCCGCCGACTGTATGAATCCCATGGGCCAGACGTCCGAGGCTGTCGCGCAGGATTTTGAGATATCGCGGCAGGCACAAGACGAATACGCCGCGGAGTCGTACAAACGGGCCGAGGATGCACAACGGTCCGGCTGGTTTGATGATGAAATTGTGCCGATCAGGACGACCAAAGACGGCGAAGAAGTTACACTTACCAAGGATGAAGGCCCGAGATGGGGCACAACGGTCGAGGCGCTGAGCAAGATACGACCCGCTTTCCCCGAGTTTGGCCGCACGTCTACGGGAGGAAACAGCAGCCAGATAACAGACGGCGCCGCTGTTGTCTTGCTGATGCGGCGATCCAAGGCGCTCGAACTTGGCCAGCCAATCTTGGCCAAATTCTCCGGGGCGGTTGTTGTTGGCCTGTGAGTGTGACAACCACGCCCCTTCCCTCCTGGCCTTGTTAGAGAATGCTGGCTAATCTATCGAACCCTGTCAGGAGCCCACGCATTATGGGCATAGGCCCGTCCATTGCTATTCCAAAGCTGCTGCAGAGATTTAATCTGACGGTTGACGATATTGACCTCTTCGAGATAAACGAGGCGTTTGCGTCAATGGCAGTTTACTGCCAGAAGGAGCTTGGCATCGATCCCAGCAGGCTGAATGTGCGCGGCGGAGCTATCGCTCTCGGCCACCCACTGGGCTGCACCGGCATACGGCAGATCGTGACTGGTCTGAGCGAATGCAGGAGGAGGCAGGCTCGACTTCTTCTTACCAGCATGTGTGTTGGAACTGGTCAGGGCATGGCAGGTCTGTTTGTCAACGAGATGTAAGATGGCGTATACGAGGCTGTTCATGTTCTTTGAGTATTCTTATATATTGTCTACCAATGTCCAAGCTGGTACAAACGGTACTAGCTACACATAAAACACAACATGTGTTTCTTACAAAAGAATGTCACCATCACGTCCGCAAAGGCTACCAGCATCTGCCCTCCTGAGTACTCCCCGTCCGCGCATAACGGAACCTCGTACACCGTGGCCCCGTCCGGTGCTGGGCCTCCCCGGAGTCTCTCATCAAGGCTGTGCAGTGGAGGACCACGGCGTGGCAGTGAATGGTCTTGGCTAAGAAATCGAGCTTCGGAACGCTCCCAAAGAACGTGGACATATCTAGGAACAGCTCGGGGCATGATAGCAGCGCCCGGGCCAGGTCCGGCGGCGCACCGAGGGACGTGCGGAGCGCCTGGGATGTCTTGGAGATGAGGACCATGTCCTCGATGGTGAGCATCGCCTTATGTCTCCTGCAGCTCGTTGCAGAGGCGACATGTCTTTGGTGAAGAGCGTGCAGCAAGTTTTGGCGATGAAGCCCTGCCCGGCAGGGTTTCCCTGGGTCCGGAGCAGGAATGGATTCCAGTGCGCCCGGGGGGGGTCACACGATGGCCAACACGGAGATGGAAGTGCAGCGCAGACAGTGATGGGCCGAGGTTCATAGTCCATAGACAAAAAACAGAAACGGGATAGACATCCTCCGTCGAGGACGTCGGGGTACGTTATTTAGCGGAGTCGAGCAAGGCTGACGATAATGAATGTTATTAAGCATCGTTCACCCCGCCTGTAAAGAACTCAGGGGATTGTTGCCAGTTCATGATATAAACATACTAAGAGCAAGAATCGGCTGGGCCCATTTGACCTAGCCCGACTCACCACTTCCAGACTCTCGACGACGCTGTGCTTGTAATAAGTGTCACCGTCCACATCGTCGCCGCATTTTATGGTACGCCCTTGCCTTTCGGTGCCTTCTGACTATATAGCATAAGAACGTCTTGACGACCGAACAGGCAAGACCATGCTTGTAAGCCCCACTGCAGCTGTCACCGTGCATCACTTTAGTATAGAAAACGCAAATAGTAGTGGACATGGTAAATAGTGTGTGCCTCGCTAGCAACGGAAAGAGAGAATGGTTTCAATGTACGTCTCACTGAAAGATATAGCAAGGGCGTGTCGAAGACGAAAAAAACGGCAGCCGCGTTGGACTCTGATACGTCAACAAACAACTTCACAGCCGCGGACAATACACCCAACGATGCATGTCAACGCATACTGTCTCTGGCAATGACGATACAGTGGGTTACTCTTCTCTCTCACACATCTCCAACAGCTACACCATCGCCACCACCACCACGAGTAGCAGCAGCAACAACAAGAAAACCAACAACAACAACACGACCACCACCGCGGCTCTCCCCTCTCACACACACGCCTCCATCAACGGCAGCACCATCACCACCACTACAGAAACTGCAGCAGCAGAAGCAGCAGCAGAAGCAGCAGCACCTACCATCATCACCGCCATCGCCAGCAGCAGCGGCAAGAGCAGCAGAAGCAACAGGAGCAGCAGCTGCAAGAACAACAACATGGCCACGATGACGACTACGACCACAACCACCAACATTATTACCAGTGTAAGTACGGCTCCAGCCCAATTCTCCAGCATTTCATCTGATTATACTAGCGACTAACGACATAAGCAGATGAACCTCACGATCTTGCTGTGGGTGGCTGGGGTGGTCACCGTGGTGGCGGGCGTCGCAACGACGCTCGACCTGGTCGTGAAGGCCGTGCGCGCAATTTTGCGGCGCTGGGGGCCAGAGGCCCCGGACCAAGATGTGGAGCTGGGCCCGGTGGCGGCTCCTGGAGCCGCCGCCGGAGCCGCCGCCGCAGCCGCAGCAGCCGCCGCCACCGCCGCAACCAACGCAGCTATTCCCGCTGCCGCCGCCGCCGCCGTCACTGCTGCCATTCCTGCCGCCGCCGCTGCCGCCACCGCCGCCGCCACTCCCGCTGTCACAGCCGCCGCCACAGCTGCCGTCGCAGCCGCCGCCACAGCTGCCGTCGCAGCCGCCGCCGCAGCTGCCGCCGGAAACCAGGGGCCCACGCCCAATGGCGAGGAGGCCGCGCCCAGCAACCCGCGGATGGAGTGATGGGCGCTCTCTCTTCTTTTTTCTTCTTTTTTCTTCTTTTTTTTAGGTGTTCGGCGGGTATTTGGGGAAGTTTGTATTATTATCACCACTTTAGTGTTTGTGTTCGGCTCCCGCACCCGACCCCCAACTTTGTTCTTGAGGCCTTGGCCAGTTGAATGCCAGTTGAATAGACTTATTTAACTCGGGCCCTCAACATTCCCTCCACCGATTCTGTATTCCTACAACTATAAAATAGCCGTTTCTAAAATCTCGATATGTTTGATGAAACTGGGTTGCCTGGGTTGCTTCGCATCCAATCTTACAATTCCTGTTCATCTCATACACGATCGAAACACAACGTTCACGTAGAAAGGTCGGGTTCAAGCGGCAACGCTTGCCACGGCACCACGCCAAGTGGTGCCGTGTAGGGTCGTCCGTCCTATGATAGGACTGTGGGTCTAACGCCTGATACCACCCGAGGGGGACAGAAGCGTTGCGGAATGCGTCGCGTAACTGTTGGAATAAGTAATGGTCGTGACCACGATGTCCACGTGACAGGGCGGGTGGCCATGTGGGTGCAGGGTTGATGTAGAACCCCTGGAGACGTATGGTCCGTGTGTAAATTATCTTTAGGCAGCGCGGCCCCTGGTCGCACGAGGCAAGACGCACGCGGAGGTGGTCAATATCGGAAATGCGCACGGGTAGTGCCCGCACGACTTCGTGCTTCCGACAAGCTATTGGCACACCGCCCGCCCGCCTTTGAAAGCCTGGGTAAGCAAGACAACCAGAGCGCTCTGGGTCGACGCAGCGCAGCTCAGGCAGGATTCCCGGGTAGTCCGGAGGTGCAATATACTGGACTGGGCTACGCCCCTTGCGCAGCTCGTGAACGCGATCTCGGAAGACCTGTGCCGTAATGGCGCCGTTGTTATCCCGGTCGCCTGCATCGGCGAGATTCAAATGGGCCGTATAGGACCATGTGATAACTTTGTGCTTCACACCATCCACCATCATGTCGTGCACAACAAACGACGGGCTTTCGCCATGCTCATTAGCCGTAAAACGTTCGTATGGTGGTAGCTGTACGCTGGGATTGTCCATGGGTCGTGTAGGCCTGTCGCCTTCGAGGGTTGCCCGGCTCGTCTGGTCCTGGTCCCGGTCCGTGTGGTGGGGGTGTATGGCGTGGCTCGGATGGTCGCAGACAATGCGAAGATCAGCCTCTATCGAGAAGGCGCTGTTGTCTCCCTCTGCACTTGACCGCTGTTTGGCCCTGCAATTGTCCCGGAAATTGTTGTCGAGGCGGCCACCCGGCAAGCTCCTGACGACAGTCTCCCAATCGACGGTCTTGTGCTGGCACAGGCGGACGTGTCCTTCGTGTGCCTGGCACACCCGGTTCTCCATGATCGCCTTGTCGTCGAGTCGGATCATCTTTCCCGAAAAAAGGCTCGCCGGGTGGTCGGCATGACACGCGGTACAGTGCATAAACAAATCGTAGTAGCAAAATTTTCCCTGGGCCTTACAGTCCTCACACTTGTCCTCGGCTTCGCGGCTGCGCCGTCGCAAATTGGTCCGTTGGAGGTCGACAACGGGAAATGCCAACGGGGTCCAGGGCGTGGGCGAGACGTAGAGGCTGTTGTTGGTGTTGATGGCGTTGACATCGTGCAGCGAGGCAAACTCGTCTCGACAGCTGAAAAGGCGCATGAACACACGGCTCGTGTGGCGGAGAAAGAACAGATCGTCCCTGTCCAGGTGGCCCATGACGCGCACAATCACATCTTCTGGTAGACGACAGAGTGGGCTGCAGGCGGCATTGTACAGGCCGCGGGCGGCTAGCACGTCGATGTCGTCGCGCAGCGATACGACGGCGCTGTTGCGCAGGGGTCTTGCCGTTCTGTTCTGGGGGGTGCGGGCGCCTGCCATTTTTGCTTTCCCTGCCGCCTTGGCATTCTTGGCGAGTAGCGTTGTGATGACTTCGTGTGCAGGTCGTTCTTGAACTGCCCCGTGCGGGCAAAGCGCCCGGAGGCGCCCGAGCGGTACGTTCTCGTCGTCGTGGCTTATCGGGGCAAGGTAGTCCTCGTTCGGTGGCCGTGGCTGCGGTGTATATACGTACAGTGGCTGTGGGGCGCTCCGTGCCTGGCCTGCTTGGCTGGTCGGTGATGATTCGGGCGATGATTTGGGCGGTAATTCGGGTGCCGATTCCGGTGACGGTGAAACGACCTTCGTTTCTTGTGACTTGTTGTTGCCGGATGTGTGCTCTGTTGCGGCCTGGCTCTCGCCCTTTGGATCTGGCTCTGAGTGAGACGCAGATTTGCGGCGCATCTTGCGTAAAAGAGAGACCATATTCGTTCTTGTCGTCGATGCTGTTTTCGTAGATGATATCGTGCTTTCTGTAGCTTTGAAGAAAATGTGTCCCACTTGGTATGTAAGAGTAGTATCTATGGTCTTGGTTGTCAAATGGTCTGTTTTGTAGTCACTGGTTAGCTGTTATGTTGTGATCTTTGACTGTCCGAGTTTGAGCGTCCCTTCGATGTTGTCGTAGAGGGTTGTGTCGGTACTTATGTTGCCTGGGTTATGCGCTTACACCGTCGTCCAACCGAATGCGCACGCCACCATTACGTATGACGCTGAAGTGTGTGCCAACAGACCAGCGAGGTTGGTACGCGTTGTGCGCAGCTCATGATCAATAGCTTCATGCGACGGCAGTTACTCGACTGTGACACCAGCCGACGCTTCTTTCCATAGTAACAAAACTGCCATTGTAGTATAACATTTTCAACAATATGTAGACCGTGCTTTTGTAGGGGGTTTTTGACGCATGAAGGTATCTTCACTGAAGGCAGCGTAACGTTATCCGCATGAAAACGCTGTTCCTCGTGGAAACTATGCGTCTTCCAGAAGGAACAACGTACTGGCAGCACAGTATACCATTGGAAGGTTATTTTGCACGTGTATAATCGCTTGTCCGATGACATGTGCCCGTGGCGAATGCCTATGTCGGTTGCTTCGATAGCCGTGACCATATTCCAACGATATTATTCCCCAACACAGAGAGCCGCGGTTGCGGTCCATGTCCGTGGGTTTGGATATAGTGAGTGTAGAGTGTAGGGGGAGACAAGGTCAACCAGCATGCAACATTGGCTGGGCATAAAGAGGCGGCGGCAAGCTATCTGACGCTTCCATTGTCTCCGCCATAGGGTTCTCCGGTCTGGCCACAGGTGTGTTGGGTGTGTTGGTGGCAAGGCGACAGAGGGCCAAGTTCAATGACAAAAAGGTCGTGATGTGTAGGGATACTTTGCTCCTAATTTGACAAAAGAATAGAAACAAGACAATAGACGTTTCTCTTCGAGGATGTCCGGGTCCGTTGCTCGGCGCGGCTGAGCAAGGCTGACAATAGATCATGCCATGAGGCAGCGTTCCATGAGGCAGCGTTCCTAGCTTATAGAGGAAGAAAAACCTCGAATCTTTGTTGCTCGTCCAAAATACGAATATGCATGGCAATGCAACAGTTTATAAGCCAGCGTTCTCGTGGCGCTGGTTGCCTTTGGAGACAGCTTGGAAGCAGTTAGGGAGATACACCAGCGTAGGGCGAGGCTGGTGCCGAACAAAAGACAGAATTGACCTCATCCTTTTCATTTTCCCCTTGGTCGGTCTCTTGTCCCCTCGTTGTTACCGCCGACCACTCAGACACGGACCTTTCAAGACCGCGTTGCAGGCCCGACGTCGCCACTTTTATTTAATTCCTTTTATTTACACGTACTTGTATTTTAGGCGCCCACTCCTACAGCACAAACCGGCCTCTCATCACCAATCAAGCACCATCAACGAGCAGGAAATGGCACACGCCGAGCAACCCAGCATTGCACGCCAGACTGCCCAGGGTACTGTACGAAGGAGACCGTGGCTTTGATAGGACAAAGCGCTCTCTCGTGAACAATGGCCCTGCGTTGCCTGTTTTTTTTCTTCTTTGTGAGCCTACATCAGGCGCATCCCCAAGGACGCCCACAAAGGGCTTTTGTCCTGGGCGGCATTTCTGTTTTCGTTTTCGTTTCTTTCACGGACAAGTTCATTGTTGTGCTTCTTGTCTTTTTTTCTTCTTTATTGTGGCTTCGCCATGTTTTGAAAGGGCAGACAGCAATGCTGTGTCTGGTATAGTCTAGTCGTTTCCTGTACGGAGCAGCGCCGACCTGTTTTCTTTTCTTTCCTCCCTTTCCTCCCCCCCTTCCTGTCCTCTACTTTCTTCTTTTCTTACGAATCAACATCCAAAGCCTCAGACTGCATCCTAAAAACCCGGAAACACAATGCTTTCACTTCAGCGTATTGTTGTAAGCACCCTGCTCGCCTCGGCAGTGCAGACGGCGTTTGCAGCAACAACAGCAACAACAGCAACAACAGCAACAACGACATCATCATCGGCAGCATCAGCATCGCTATCAATAGCCGTATCTGTACCCCCTACCGGTCCAACGCCAGCACATTCCCCCATCATAACAGCTGGTGTCACGCCGGATCCGCAGCCACCAGACCGTGCCGAGGATGCTGATTTACGGCATCCACGCAAACGACTGCGCGAGCGACTGCGGCTTCTGGAGCGAGCCACGACGACGACCACGCCAGCCGCTGCCGCAGCCACCACTGCAGTCTCCCCCGAGTACGCTACTGATGACCTCTTTACGTCCGCCGTCCTCAACAGCACCAACCTCTTCCGCCGCCAGCACAACGCCACCGCCGCCGTCTGGAACGCCACGCTGGCCAGCTTCGCGACGGCCTACCTCGCCAACGACTCCGACTGCACGTTTGCCCACTCGGGCGGGCCCTACGGCGAGAACATCGCCGTCGGCTTCCGCTCTGTGCACGGCGCCATCGATGCGTGGGGCAACGAGCGCAGCAAGTACGACTACAACCACCCGAGCTTCAGCGAGGCTACGGGACACTTTACGCAGCTGGTCTGGAAGAGCAGCACCACCGTGGGCTGCGGGCGGAAGCTGTGCGGTGGTGACGGCAGCGATGGCGCCCCTGCGGCGAAGAGCACCGGCTGGTTCCTGGTGTGCGAGTACTGGCCGCGGGGTAACATCATCGGACACTTTGCCGAGCAGGTCGGGGGGCAAGTCAGCACCAGCATGGGCGCGGCAGGCCAGAGCAACAAAAATAGTAGTAGCAGCAGCAGCAGCAGCAGCAGCAACGACGGCGATGGCGTTGCCAGCGAGCTCTCCACCGGACAGCCATCGTCCGGAGTTATCACCGGCGCCCTGGTTGTGCTGGCGATGATCGCAGCGGCCGTTTTCAACGACGTGCGGCTGGCTTTGGCAGAGGAGACATGACAAGGGCCCAGGGGGAGCAGTTGGGCCGTCCTCGTTTTGTCTTGCCGTCTTTGCTCTGTTCTCTTCCTTGTCCCCCCCTGCCTGTATTAATTATACGCTCGCCCTGACGAGACTGTCTAGATACCGTAGACTAGAAAATAATACACCGCCAGAAGCCAATCTTGGCCTGGCCCTACCTCTATTCAAATTATTATATGCCAAGCGAACGGGAATGCAAGACAAACTCAACCGACGCAGCTGGCGTTTGCTGATAAGCCAGTCCCTGCTCGAGCATGCCTAGCAGCGGAGGTGGCTACCAGGCATCGCCGCATCGCCTGCATTCTAATACTTCCAATACCACCTTAGCAGGGCGCTTCACACACTCCAATATTCCTTCTCCGCATGCATCGACAAGGGGGGGTTGGCGGCTCTCGTAACTGACCGCCACGACTGCCGGCTGCCGGAACACGTCCCCCGCTTCCTGCAATGCACGGCCCAGCAGTCCGCCAGTGGATAGCGCGCCATGAGGAGGAATGCGTCTGTCCAGGCCTGCGTTATTGCTCGCTGCTCGCCCGCTCGTGTCTTTTTCTTCTTCCCGACGGCGAGATTGGCTGCTGCAGGCAGGCCGTCGGGCAGTTGGATCGGTTGTGCTCCGTAGGGCTTGCATACCCTCCCAACCCCGGTGTCGGCATTCTCGAGCTCGGTTGCTTGCCCCAGACCGGTCGATATGCACTGCAACACTGGGCCTCAACAGCGGTGGCGCGGCCGGTTGTGATGCAAAATCCTCTGGCCTTGCGAGACGTTGCATTCTGTTAATACGGCAGCCGCTGCAGTGTGTGCCCTGGCCTGGCCACTTCTGCTGCACATCTGTAAAGGGAGGGAAAGAGCAGGGGGCAGACGCCATTGCAGTTTGTGTACCGTTTCTGTGTGAGGGTTCCTCAACCGCAGCGCCACATCGCTCCTTCTGTCCACGAGCGTGGAAGCACTGGTGGACCCCCACTTCTGTAGTCCAACCCCCAGACGCAAGGCAAGAGCAAACCAGGACTGCCTGCCGCCTCTCGTCTTCCCCCGGCCACGGATCTGCTTCTCTCCCCGCGTCTGCTGTCTTCACATTTCAAGCCTCACTTTTCCATCGTCAACCCTCACCGCCTCGCCAGCCCCCCCTGTCCAGTTCATGAGCCTTTCCAACCACCAGCACCATCCTCCTTCTGTATCTTACGTGCTCAAGCATCTTACTTTGAGCCCATTACGTCCGTTTTCTCTTTCCTTCTGCAGGCCAAGTAACACAGCAACCGTCCTGTCTCGGCGTCTTCCCTTTCTTCGACTGCCGCGGCCCTCTGCGCCAACGTCCCCTTCTTTCGTTTCGCCCACGATTTTGCCTCGTTTCCCTTTGTCCTAAGATTCTGGCGCCTTTGTCCATTTAACAGCCGCAGCGCGACCAGGGCGACTCCACAACACCGCTAGACCTTCGCGGGCTTTTCTTTTTGCGGATTCCAGGGTCAGCTCCGCCAGCTGCCGGTGTTGTCGCCACACCGTTGAGTCGTTGACAGACTACTTTTGCTGCACGGTTCTAACCAGTAAACCCACACCACGCCAGGCAGATCATATTCTTACGTTGTCAGCGGCAGCCTCCAAGGCCCGGCCAGGCCTTGTGAATGCGGTCCACAACCACAACCTCCACGAAACAAGCTCCCGGAGAGATCCTTTTCTCTACGCCCCCAAATAAAGCACCTGACGCCTCACCTTGCCATTACGCAGCATCGGCAGCAGCCTGCATCGTTGCCCACGCCCCCTTTTCACAGCAACGTTCGCCGGCGATTCAAACCGTTAGGCATCGCCCTGTACGTCACCGAATCATCCTGTCGCGTGCTGTCTCGGTTGTCTTGCTCCTCCTCTCTTGTATAAATCTCCCCGTCCACCCATTCGCTGTCGCGCTCCTCTTCTTGCTCTCTGTACCCGCTACGTCGTTGGCAAGCTCCACTACCACCACCGCCGCCGCCGCTGCTGGCTCTCTGCGATTCCTTGGCTGGCTCGAGGCTCACTTGCTTTTAGCCTCACCTGCAGAAGCCAACCTCTCACCTTCTGACCCTTTAGCCTTGCGACCCAAGCTCCTACCTCCCTTTCTCCTCCTCCTCCTTTGAGCCGACATGCCAGCGCGCCCCGACCTACCCATCCTACCCAACCTACCCAACCCGACAACAAACCATCGCATTGCGCATGCCGTCTAATTAGAGAGAAGCACGCCGACTACTGTCTCTCAGAAGAACACTGCGCTTCTCCCCCTCGACCGTCTCCCCCCCCTCCCTACCGGAGAGCCGTCGCGACCATGGACGAAAGCGCGGAATCGCACACGCCCATCCCTGGCTCCCTCTCCGCTGCGGCAACCTCCTCCCACGACTTCCTCGCCCTCCACTTCCCCGTCGATACCATCTCCCGAGCCACGTCGCCAGGCCTGCCAACGTCCGTCAGCCCAGACGACTACGGCAAGAAGCGCTACCGACCGCGAACCTTTAGCTACTTCAGCCAACTGCCCTATCCTGTCGAGGATGAGTCCGAGCGCGACACCACCCTCGCCCAGATCTTGAAAAACCTCTACATTGCCATCAAGGCCGAGGACTTCTCGCCCGGCGCTCTACACTGGACGCGTGAGCTGCAGGGATGGCTCAATCTCAAGTTCGAGATGACGCGCGAGCAGCGCGCTCGCCTGGCCCTGCTCTACTACAGCCTCGCCCTGTCGCCGGGCCTCGAGACTGCCGTCACCGATCGCTTCAGCCGCATGCTCATCACCTTGACCAAGAAGAAGCACTATCTGAAGGCCGGCGAGGACCTGACCCTTGACTGGCGCCCGCTCTGGAAGCAGCTCAAGAGCATCGCCCTGCCGAGCGAGACCGCCGTGCACCAGGCTGCCCAGGCTCGTGTCTACAAGCAGGTGCTGCGCCTCTGCCTGCATGTGCAGTCATACCTCGACCCCGGCGATCGCCGTGAGATGCTCGACGAGATCCTGCCCTACTTCAGCACTGCCGACATCTCCAACGCCTTCATCGTCGTTGGTCTCCTGACCATCATGGTGCCAACAGCACCGGCGCCCCCTACCGCGTACCAGGCGCAGCCCTCCGACTTCGTCCCCACATACTTTCACCTCTGGTCGCTCGTCAGCCGGTCCAAAGCCTTTGATGTGTCCTTCATGGACATCTTTTCCCGCATGGCCCGCGACTACCTGACTTGCCAGCATGTGCCGTTCACCGCCCACGGCATCTTCACGCGAGAGCAGTCCGACCTCATCTTCACCGCCCTACTGCGGCTGACCGAGATCCCCGTCGGCCAGGCAAACTCGCCGTATGTCTCGACGCTGGACTACGCCTCAGGCCTGGCCGTCTTCCTCGACAAAGACCGGAAAAAGTACCCCATCCCCTACATGGCCGCGCGCTGGATCGTGCACTCCCTGTCTCCGCTGTGCCTTAATGCGCAGCTAGACGACGACGACGATGACAGCTCGACACCCGCAAGCAGTATCTTAACCGGTCTGGAGGGCTTCATGGAGTCCATCGACACCTTCTTCCATCCCTCCAACCAAGGCGCCTGGACCAGCTTCTTGGCCCAGTTCACACACCACCTTGCCGACATTTTTGTCAACCGTTGGAATCGCGAGCAGAGCGGCGAGCTCGACCTGCCCGCAGACCGCCGGATCACGCCCGAGCTCAAGCGCCGCTTTGTGCTGGCTCTGCGCGATGTTACCTTTATGGGCTTGTTTGCCAAGAGCCAGAAAATCTCTGGCTATTACTACATTACCTTGCAGTGCCTCGCCTTCCTCGAGCCCGGCCTCATCCTCCCCGGCGCGCTGCAGCGGTTCTACCCTAGCTTGCAGGGGCTCGTTGAAGTTCACCGGACGACGGCCAGTTTGTGCGGACTGCAAATGATCGCCCATATCATGGCGCGCGAGAAGGGCTTCCGGTGCCACATTACCGCTCTCCTAGCCCTCGCCCTGCCTGGCATCGATGCAAACGACCTCGGCAAGACGCAGCATACGCTCAGTTTCATCCAGAGCGTAGCCTACAGCATGCCGTTTGCGTCCCTGGTGGGCGCAGATGGCAACGATGACGTTTATGATACGAGCCTTGCCGTCCAGTGGGTACAGGGCGAGATGGAGCGCTTCGAACGCGACGGCCAGGACGTCCAGATTGACTACGATGCCGAGCTCACGGATACAGAAGAAAAGACGATTGCCCAATCCTCCACCGCCGGCTTCGGCGAGTTCATCCTGGCCCTCCTCGGCAAGGTCTTCACCTTGGTCGAGAACCTACCGGACTCGTCGCATGTCCGCACTGGCTCGCCAGAGGACAACGTCATCAACTCTCTCCCCGCCGCTCTGACGCCCCTGTTCGCGGCCCTGTCGCCTGAACTGTTCGACATGGCCTTGGAAAAGCTGTCTGCCTTTGTTGCCTCCCACGTTGTTCACCAAGCACGAGACGCCATGGCCTGGATTTGCAATGCGTTGTGCAAAGTCAATCCCGAAAAGACTCTCAAGGTCTTTATCCCCATGCTCATCGTCAACATCCGCAATGAGATCGACTACAACGGAGCCGCATCTGACCGCAGCAGCGGTGCCGACGTGCTGCCGCGCGACCGGGCCCTGGTGTGGCATGTCAGCATCCTCAGCATGTGTGTTGTTCACGTCGGTGGCGAGGTCTTGAAATACAAGGACGACCTCTTGGACATTGCACAGTACATGCAGGACAAGTGTCGTGGTCTGCCGACTATCCACATTTCCAATTTTGTCCACCACCTGCTGCTGAACCTTACGCATACCTACCCCATCGACAATGCCATGTTCGAGCCAGATGTGATCAAGAACGGTCTTGGCCTTGAGCACTGGGGCCGCACCACAGCACCGTCCGACCTTACCATCAAGTGGTACCGGCCTTCCAAACCTGAGATCCAGTTCGCTGCTGAGCTCTTTGAGTTACAGGTCAACGGTGCCAAAGAGAAGATGGAGGCGCTTATGAGCGACGATCCGCCTGTCAGCCGGAAAGGCAAAAACAAGGAATGGAGCGACGAGCTGTCTAGGGCCCTGTCGCAGATTCGTCTCGTCATCTCTGGCGTGTCTGCAATGTTTGACCCCGCTCGGGCGTCTACAACCAAGACTGGCACTCTATCTGGTGGCCGTGCCTCTCCCAACGGTGGCCAAGGCTTGAGCGAAAACAACCGTCGGCCACACACCAAAGGCGCGGTCGTTGGGATCGAAGGCGGGGACTCAGACACTGCAATGGACGAGGATGTCGACCCGCTCGCTGAGATTGCCGCCGATGACGAGCTGAAGCGAGAATTCGCCTACCCCTACGGCTACCTCCTCGACCAGAAGAGCGTGCTGTACGAGCGCATCCACGAGCTGCGCGAGACCATAGGGTACTTGTTGGCCCGCACGCACGTCTTTCTGGACTCCTACCAAGAAGACGACGTTACGTGCTTCACGGCCCTATATACGACGTTCCGCACATGGATCACAGACGTTGGGTTTGAGCGATCTGCGCACCCGCTGGAGCGCCTCCTGCGCCTCTACCGGTCAGACATTGCTTCTTTCAAGATCAACGGCCTGCGCAAAGCCTACCCGCGACCGCTTCTGGTTAAACGCGCAGACGCGTACCAGCTTCAGAGGGTGAAGTACAATGCAGCGTACCGACTGATGAGCGAACTCGACAAACAGCTGCTTGAGAACTTGGCGCAGTCGTGCACTTCACTGTATGCGGACGTGCGCCGGGCAGCGCAAACGGCACAAGAGGCCTCTCTTAAGGTGCTGATTGGCAGTCGGCCGATGGTCATTCCTATCATCCTGGCCAAGCTGGAGAAGTCGCTGGAGAACAACGACCATGACCGCATCAAGGGCGCCATGTACACCCTGCTGTTCACGACGCTTGTAAAGACAATTATGCGTGACTGGCGATTTGCGCCAACGCTAATGAGGCTGTACATCAAGACGGCAGCCGTGGACAAAACGTCCATTCAGCACCTGGGCGCCAGCGCCATCTACCCGCTTCTTGAGTTTGGGAAGCCCTTTGAGCGCATGGTGATTGTTGACGACTCTGTGGTCGCCGCTCTGGCACCAGAAAGCAAGGCCGACCTCGACGACAGCGCGCGCAAAGTGATCAAGCGACACGCATTCATCCTCGAGCGCCGTTCCAAGGTTGAGCAGAAGAAGGCTGCTCTCGGCCTGGAGCTCATCGAGCTGGCGGCCAACTCCCACTGGAAGATCGCGGGGCGGTGTGCCGTGTTTGCCAACAACCTGTGTCTACGCTTCGATAGCCTAGCTCCCTCGGCCTTTATCAAGCTTGCGGCAGAAGGCACAATCAGCCAGCACCCGACGCTGCGGTCCGGATTCCAGAACGCTTTCGCAAACATTTTTATGTTCATCGAGCTGCGCTCCGCGTACAACCACGATTTCGGCCAGTACCTCCTGGACAAAGAGAAGAACGACAACCGGCTGGAAATTCATGTGCCGTCCGGTGGCGGCGATTCAAAGTGGACCGAGCAATACCTTGAGTCGTTTGCCGTCCACCCGACTGCCAATGCCAATGGCCACCATGACACGGACATGACCGACGTCGGCGGCAGCAGCAGCGTGAAGGATAACAGCTCATACTTTGTCGACGCTGACTATCCTGGCTGGCTCGTCTGGGGCAAGTCGTTCTCTGCGTTTCGGGCCGATCCAGGTGTGCCTGACCGATACGACGAGCTTGAGACCGCGACACGAAAGCAGATTGGCGAGATCGTCACCAAGGACTGGTGCAAGCAGTACTTTGACTTCATGAAGCAAGAGCCACGCGACTCGAGTGCAGATCGGTTCAAGGTGCAGTATGTTTCGCTCTTGGTGCACGTTTTTGAGCTCGTGCATAGTGGCGTCGCGGCTGTGACTTTTGACGAAGTCAAAGAGCTCGTCAGGGAGGTTTACGACGACGGCTCGGACAGGCACCAACACCGAGCCACAGCAGAAATTGTCGCGGCGCTTTTGTGTGTCGGACCCGACGAGCCGAAGGAGTACCGCGACCGGGCGTGGGCCTTTGCCAGTCCGCTGTTGCTGGAAATTATCAACAACAAGCTGACGCCCGAGAATCTGCAATATTGGATGACGTGTGTGCACATGATTACGAGCATGCGGGATCCGCGCCGTGTACGCGAGCTGGCTTCCAGCCTCAGCTCCTTCCGACTAGACATGTCGTCGAACGCGGCTTTCAAGGAGTCGTCGAAGGTGGCGCTGCTCGAGTTCTCGATCAGCGATGCCGGCTGGCATTTCCGGGACGAAGCGCCCATTCTCGAGGACTTTTTGGCGCACATTGACCATCCGTACAAGGCTGTGCGAGAGGTGATCGGCCGCGTCCTGGCAACAATTTACCGCACCCGCTACCACGAGTCGTTCCCTACCGTGGCGAATCTCCTGGAAGAAAACAAGTCCGTGTCGTCTGTGGGCATCCAGCCGTACAAGCCGACGGACGAGCTCTCGGCCACGGTGATGGAGGTGTTCACGCGCCTTGAGGCTTGGCGGCATGAGCGCGTCCCCGGACAGCAGGAGCAGAGCAGCTACACGTCGGGTTCCAAGACAGTGCTGATCTGGCTCGACTGGATGCTGTCGTCGCAGGAGTGTACCAACCTAGTCAAGTTCTTCCCGGATCCGTTCGTCGACCAGTTGCTGCACATGATGGACGTCAAGGAGGACCCCGAGCTGATGCGGCTGGCCTACCACGTGTACCGCCACCTGGCCAACGTGCCGATGCGCGGGGGCGAGGACGACGCGTTTGTCCGCAAGCTGATTGACGTGGGCCGGTCGGCGGTCAGCTGGCACCAGCGCCTCCGGGCGTTGGTCAACATGCAGGTAGTTTACTTCCGACGTCTCTTCCTGGCCGGGCCGGCACAGCGCAGACTGCTGTTTGACGCCGTGGGCGACATGCTAGCCGACTCGCAGCTGGAGGTGCGCGACTCGGCGGCGGCAACGCTTGCCGGCATGATCCGGTGCTCGCCGGCGTCGATCCGCAACCCCATCATCGCATCTCTCAAGAAGCGGTTCAAGGGCCAGCTGGCGGCAAATCCGATGCCCAAGCGCAAACGGCCGCTCGCGCCGACAGAGAGTGGCCGCGACACCCCCTTGGACGTGCAGCAGCAGATCATCCGACGCCACGCCGCAGTGCTCGGCCTGGGCGCTCTCATCGAGGCGTTCCCGTACGCGACGCCGCCGCCCGCGTGGATGCCCGACGTGCTGACGCACCTGGCGACGCGTACGGCCAACGACCCGGGTGTTGTGGGCAACGCGACAAAGTCGATCTTGGCCGAGTTCAAGAAGACACGACAAGACACCTGGTCTGTGGACCAAAAGGTACGTTTTCCACCTTTCTTTCCTCTTTCCGTGCCTGCTGGTTTGTGGGGGCAGCTTGCTAATCGGTCTCTTTCTGCACAGTACTTCACGCCGGAACAGCTGGAGGACCTGGAGGGTGTTCTCTGGAAGAGCTATTTTGCATAGGCTGGGGCCACGGCGCCCCGTCTTCTTGCCCTCATGCTCTCCGTCTTTTGATGCCATGGACATAGAATAATAAATAATACATGCCCGTTTTCTTTTTTTTTTTTTTGGAAGGGGGGGAGGGCTCCAAGTTTGGGTATCGCTTTTTCGTTAGTTTAGTTTGTTTCAAGTACACCGAAGAAGACCAAGAGAAGAGACAAAAAGACCGCGTTAAAAGCTTACAGTTTGCATCAGCTTCTTCTCTCTTGATGCTCTCCATAGTCGCACCCAGTGCTCGCGGTACGTCATTGTGCAGACAAAAACCGCCCGGCGCCTTTTGGTCGGCCCCTAGCAGCGGGCGGCCGGTTCGCGAGCCCCCTGGTTTCTTTGGTTCTTTGGTTCTTTGGTTACTTCTTTCTGTATTCCTTCTTCTTCTGGTCCATGTCGTCTTCGGACGACGAGGACGGGCGCCAGTGGAAAGGACGCATAGCCGAGAAGCAGCGTCGCGCGGCGCCTTTGCTGGAAGGAACCCAATAATCATGGAGGCCACCACCACTTGCAGGGCCACCACCACTTGCAGGGCGACAGCTGTGGCAGTGCGATGTGCGCATCCGCCCCGCCCCGCTCCACCCACCCACCCACATCCATCCCACATCTGACCAGCCTAGAGGAGGCAGGTGGGCTTTCCCCTCGGCCTGGCCCCTCCTTCCCTGCCCGGTGATGCCCCATCGCTGCTGCCCATTCTGCGTCCTGTGTTCCGTTTCTGTTCTTTCCTGGCTGGCCTTGTGTGTCGTCATCGGACCCAGCTTGGCCGCGCACATGGGAACACCGCGTATCTTTGCCCGTCGCACTTTCCGTCCCCTTGTCCCGCTTCCTCTTCCGTCCGTATCGCCCCCTCACCCAAGTCTGACAGGACTCACCAAAACCTTCAACATCGTCAACCTGCCGGCTTGGATCGTACGTTTCCCCCCGTCTTTTGGTCCGTGATCCTGTCGAGCACAGCTTCCTTTCTGTAGCCAACGCTCTGCTCTTGCGACTTCGTTGCTGTACCTTCTATTCCCTCCTCCTCATCGCAGACCTACAAGTTTTTGCGAAAAGCTTCCTTTTCCCACTTCGTGCAGCCTTGTTGCGCCTCTCTCCCGCCACTGCGACGCCCGAGGGATTTACACAGTCTGGCCGTGCCACTCACTCCCTTCTACCGTCTGCACCATGTCGCGGGACCCACGCGCGTCGGCCAACGACCTGAGCCAACGCGATTACGACCGCTTCACCTACGAGCATGACCGCGATCGCCGCGGAGACGAGCGCACGCGCTTCGAAGACGACGACATTGTCTACACGGCCTCGAGTCGCCGGCCGCCCGTGCCGCCACCGCCATCACGGCTTCGCGAACGGTCGCCGCCGCCGCGGTTCAGGGACCGTGGTGGAGGCGGTCGCACCTTTGAAGACGAGGAGACCATCGTGCACGAGCGCCGCTACCTCGACGACGACAACGACAGCTACATCCTCCCCGCGTCGTCCCGCCGCCGACGGCTGCCTGTTGTCATCCCCGACGATTTCGATCGCCGTGTCACTGTCGAGCACGAACAGGTCCGGGTCCGCGAGGACGACCGAGACCCGCCGCCGCCACCGCTGCCCCGGCCTGGGCAACTCATCCGCCGCCAGTCCAGCCTCGACACCTTTGACCGCCGTCCCGCACGACGAGCGTATGACTACCAGCGCTTCGACGACCCCCACGACCCCCGCGACCCCCGCGACCCCCGTGACCGCCGCCGCCGGCCTCGCGACAGCTCCGACGAGCGATCCGTCGAGCGGCCCAGCTCACGCCAGCGCGAGCTCGAGCGTGACGTGACGACAAAGTTTGAAGAGGTCCGCATCGAGCCCGGCCGGCACAGGGACCACGACGGCTGGTACGAGCCGCCCCGCGCAGGCGAGTTCGTCCGGGAAAAGGAAGTCGTGCGCACGCGCCGCGAGAGCCGCACGCGGAGCAGCCGGCGACCACGGTCGCCGTCGGCCTCCTCCGAAGCGTCCGGCTCCAGCCACGGCGGCGAGGGCAGCGGCGGCGCTCCACTCAAAGACGCGCGCGACGAGTACCCCAAGAAGGGCAAGACACGCATCCCAGCCCGGCTGGTGTCCGAACGCGCGCTGATCGACCTGCGCTATCCGTTCATCAAAGAGGTCGGTAGCAATGCACTGATCCAGTCTGTTTCTGTGTCCGCAGGAAGGACCCCCTCCTCCCCCTCCTCTGGACTGAGCTAACTGGTGCTGGAACAGGGCAATACAATCATTGTCCAAGTTGCGCTTGGCCAGGATAATATCGATGACGTCCTGCGGCTCAGCCGCAGCTACAAGAAGAGTGAGTTTTCTTCACGTATTTTATTCTTTATTTCTGTTTCCCCTTTCTGTTTCTCCTCATTTCCGTCCCAGAAACATCCCGTCCTCTAACGCGCCCCCCCAGGCGAGACAGAAACAGACGTCATCAACACCGAGACGACCAAGATCAAGACATATGGTGGCACAGTCATTGAAGAAAAGCGTCGCCGCGAAGAGATCTCGACGACCCCTGTGGCCCGACCGACCCCACCACCCGCTCCAGCTCCGCCTACACGCATCGCCATGCCGCCCCCTCCCGCTCCGCCTACGCGCATCGCCATGCCGCCCCCTCCAGCCGAATACAACACCACTACGATCAATATCCGTGATGTCTCACCGGCGCGCAGCTACACGGCAACCACAGTGTCGAATGCGGCCATGAGTACGGCCTTGGTCCGCGCTCGCTCCCAGTCGCGGCCCCGGACACAATCCCGCTACCAGGGGGGGGCGGTGATCGTCGACGCCGGCAGTCCTGTGCGCGAGTACTCTGACGACGTCGCCGTCGGCCCTCTTGCGCTTGTGGCTGTCGAGGACAGCCGCCGCCACAGGCGCCGCCACTCGCGGTCCCAGTCGCACGGCGACGGTGCGCTGTACGCCCGCATCCACGATGACCGCGACCGCCACGACTATTACGACTATTACGACCACCATGACCGCCATGACCGCCATGACCACCACTACTACCACGAGGAGCGCGAATACTACGAGCCGCCGAGCCGCGAACTGGTGCGGGCAGAGCGGCGCAGCAACGGCGAGATTGTGCTATACGAGGAGAAAGTATCCATTGAGGAGCCGCGGAACGGCGTGCGCATCGAGAAGGACAAGAAAGGTAGGATGTCCATCAGCGTGCCAAGATACCGCTAAGCAAAAGGTGCGGCGTGCTTCTCTTCTTCGGGCTTGCTCCCTACCAGGTATACGGTGTGCTAACTCTCGATGTCCCTTCCGCCAAGGTCCACCGCCAAGGCTGATGCGAGCTATGTTGGCGACCTTGACATGAAGCGAGGGTTCTCGTCTCCTTTTCTTGTTCTTTTTTCTGTCCTTCTCTCTCTTCTCTTTCTCTTCTTTATCTTCGTCTGTTCTTACTTTTGGGGCCTTCTGCTTCTGGCCTACGCGATTTGATGGCGAACAGAACTATGTATTTCTTGGATATGAGAAGGAGCTTGAGTTTTGATTGGCAACTCCTTTGGACGCGCTCTCTGATATTTTGGTATTTATGGGCTTTTTGGTCGTTCCGAGGTTTGGCAGTGACTGTCTTATTGCTTTTTGTCGTCCTTCCCCTTTATCTTCCCGGTGGTCTGCTTTCACCTAGTTTTCTTTTGATGACGAAATGCCAAGATTCTTTTATATTTTCCCCCACTACGCCTCCACTGTCTCTGTCTATGCCTACTTTGCAAGAGCCTACACGGAGTCTGCGCCTCCGTCTACAGTCTCGCCCGCATGTACGCTCGAAGTCGCTCGGCACGCGTCTCCCCGCAGCCTCCCGTCTAACGACAACGGATTGCCACCGCGAGCCAAAGCTGCACATGACACGCCACTATAGTAGCGTAAGACGCCACGGCAGCCTCACCCCATCCCGCCGCTGTGCCTCTTTGTCTTATTGCTCGGAGAGCGCACAGGGCGCACAGAGCTGCGATCCGCGGCCGAATTCCTTGTCCTCCAAAACGACGCTCGCTGGGGAATGCATCTTCGACTCTGAGCGTCGATAGAAACCCGCTCGTTATTTGCTGTCGATACTCTGTCTCGGCTACGGTACCCGTTTCCGTTGCCTGAACGCTCATCTCGGTTCCCGCTCTGGTCTGTTCCGTTGCATTGGGGGCGCGGGCCGCCGGTCACCTTGACACAGCGACCCGCAATCTATTTTACATTGCACACGCTTTCCATTCGACCACCCGGCGGAAACACCCAGACAAGAGGCATACGGGGAAGGGAAAGACGAAGAGAAAGAATGGCGCCCTTTCAGGTACAGGCGGCGCTCGACGCATCAGGGAGAGAGGGCGCTGTCGTCGTCTGGCTGGCCGTCGGGCTCCTGGCAACATGCTGTGTTGTCCTCGCTCTGCTTCGTCTGGTCGTCTGGCGCCGTCGGCGCAACTTGACATCTGGCGAGAGCCAGGGTAAAAGTGAGTCCTCTTCTTGTTTTTGACCTTTTTGTCTTTCTGCGTCCATAAACCGGGGGTCTGTTTTCGCTGTTGTTACGACAGCTCTGCCATCCATACCTGTCTGCTTCTATCCTATTCCCTTTTTTCTTCTTGTTTTTCCTTTGCCCCCTTCTCTCTTCCTCCTTGTCCTCTTGACCAAAAGAAGTCCTTGCTCATTTCATAACAACAGCGTGGACTATTCAAGCTGGAAGAAAGAGCCTTCCGTCTCACTGTTTCGTCCAGACAGCTGCCTCCACGACCGGCGCTGCGACTGTCACAAACTACATTCGACGCTCGTCACCATTTGCTAAGGCTACCCTGGTCGGCGCAATCGCCGGCTTTATTCTCCTCGTCGCCATGACTTCCATCCGCCAGCTCGCCGCCGCCGCCACCGCCCTGGCCTTGTTAATGGCTGACAGCAGCCTCGCGTTCCCCTTCCAGCATCCCTTTCAGCTTCCATCGTCGTCGTCGTCGTCAGCGGCGGCGTCGTACCACGCACAGGACGATGCATCCTGCAAAGCAACGTCCCAGTGGCCAGGCTGGCCTGGTGTCAAATACGCCTTTATTTTGTAAGAAGGCCCCTAGCTTCTCCTTCTTCGCTCTGTATACTTTTTGCATGTCAGCATCAATGTTGTTTACCTCTTTCTCCCTCCTCTAACCTGCCCCCTGCTACCCACTCAAACAGTGGCGACAGCTACACGCAGACGGGGTTCAACCACACGCTGGACCCCCCATCACCTTCCAACCCCATGGGCAACCCGGTCTACCCGGGCTGGACATCCTCCAACGGGCCCAACTGGGTGGGCTATCTGACTACCAAGTACAACGCCTCCCTTCTGCAGACGTATAACTTGGCGTGCGGCGGCGCCACGGTGGACGCGGATCTGGTCCAGCCCTTCCTGCCCACGGTGCTGTCGCTCAAGGACCAGGTGCTCGGCGAGTTCCTGCCCTGGTACGCCGAGGCGCGGAGCCCGAGAACGATCCAGCCCTCGGCACCGCCCTCGGTGCCTCCAACCCCGTCGGCCCCGCACTGGCACGGCAACGACTCTCTGTTTGCCGTCTGGATTGGTATTAACGACGTGGGCAACAGCTTTTCCCGGGGAGCCAACGTGACGGCGGACCTCAACCGGCGCATTGTCCAGGTGTACGCGAACCTGGTGGACGCGCTGTACGCGGCGGGCGCGCGCAACTTTGCCTTTCTGACAGTGCCGCCGGTCGACCGCAGTCCGCTGGCGACGGCGGGTGGCGGGACCGGCGCCAGCAACAGCCTCGAAAAAGCCGACATTGCGGCGTTCAACGCGCTGATGCTGGAGCGGGTTGCGGCGGCGCTGCAGGCCAGGCACACCGTCGACGCCAATGTGTGGGTAGTGGACACGGGCGCGCCGTTCAACGCGGTGCTGGACGACCCGGCGGCGTTCCCGCAGACGGCCGGCTTGAAGAACACGACGGGATTCTGCGACGCGTACGCAAACGGCACGCCGGCGCGCGACACGATGACGGCAGAGTGCGGCGTGCCGGTCAACGCATACTTTTGGCTCAACAGTCTGCACCCGACGTACCCGATCCACGACGTGGTAGCGGAGCAGATGGCCAGGGCGCTGGCGGCCGGGCCGAACGTGTGCATGGCCAGCACCTAGGAGGCGACTAGGGGCAGCAAATGATAATAGCGGGAGATGTTTTTGTGGTACGTCCCTTTTTTCGCCTTTTATTCATTGTAAAGATCTCAACGGGACGGACTTTTAATGCTGGCGGAGGATGCGGCACATTGCGGACGGTCGAGGAGAAGACGCATATTGCGATAGAAACTTGAGTCGTAGAGGAGCAATACAATAGCCATGTGTTTCTTTGCGTGATCATATTGTTGTTTTTTTCCTCCGGTGTAGAGTGTGTTGGCCCAGGAGGGCTTCTCTCGTACTTTCCAGGCCGAGACTGCGTCCACCGCTGCTCCGCCCCGTATTAAAACTAGACGCCTCTCCAACTATACATGACGTGCGAAAGATGTTTTTTTCCTGTGTGTGTGTATAGTACTGCAAGTTCAAGCGGCGAAAACAAAACAAAACAAAGAGTTTCATGGGCCTTTGCCCCCCTGCAAACCCCTTTCTCCCACTTTTTATTGCTCTTTTATTTTTCTGCCCTACCCATTCGTCCACCCTTTTCTACTGCCTGGACAGCTTCAAGCAGCGGACACTTCCGGCTGGCGCTCGGCAGGGGCCGCGGCAGCGCGGCGGCCCAGACGCGCCAGAACGCGGTGGCCGAGCTTGGCGTCGACCTGCGGCAGCAGCAGGGAGTAGATGTAGAAGGGGATGAGGACGGCGAGGGCGACGAGGAAGATGAAGTTCCAGCCGTTGCCGCCGGCCTCGATGATGGCGGCGACGATGGACTGCAGGATGTCCGCGGTCATGCCAGTGATGTTGAAGAAGACACTGGTGCTGGCACCGCCCTGGACCGCGGTGATGGCCGCGAACACGTCGGGCAGGACCGTCTGGGGCAGGCCGGCAGTAACTACGGCGGTGGAGACGTCGCGGACGAGCTCGTTGGTCAGGCGGTTCGTGTACTGGGAAGGGAAGTCAGTGGAGGAAGGGGAGAGAAGGGGAGAGGCGGGGACAAGAAGACGGTTAGAACGCACAATGGTCTCAAAGACGGCAAAGAAGAGCGTATAGACAATGTTGCGGAGGGCGGTGGCGCTGGCGGAGGCCAGGCCAAAGTCGCGGTCGTGGCAGTTGAAGGCGCAGGCGGTGTGGCTGACGACCATGCCGTAGCCCTGGCCGATGCCGGACATGGCAAAGAGAACGAGGAGCAGGCGGTGGCGGTCGCCATTGACGACGTTGAGCGGGTACAGGAAGGTCATCTGGATGAACATGGCGCAGGCCATCTGCCACTTGATGTAGCGGGGCTTGAGCAGGCCGAAAAAGGCGAGGATCCAGCCGCCGGCCATACCAGCAGACCAAGCAGCCTGGGGAAGAGGGGCGTTGTTAGTTTGGGACATGGGCCACAAGAAAAGAAGAAGAAGAAGAATAAAAGAAACAACTCACTTCATCCCAGCCAAGCTTCATGCCCGAATCCAAGAAGACGGTGACGAAGCCGCCGTTTCCGGCAAGGGGGACGAAAAACAACAGGAAAGAGTTGAAGGCACAGACACCGAACCAGCTCCAGTTCTCCCAATCGTAAACAGTGTACTTGGGGATGGCGGTGTAGTCGTTGCCGAAGTGGAAGACTTGGATAGTGTTAGTGTTTATAGGAGATGTATGGAGACAAGGGGGTTTATAGTCGAAAGGAAGGGGGGTATATAGCTCAGGAAGGGCGAACTACTGGGGACTGTCCACGTACCATAGGCAAAGTAAGTGAGGAAGAGAATGCCAAAGATGGTGATGAGCGCAATGATCTGGGGAACGTTCCAGACTAGGCAGGCGTGTTAGCAAATCCGTTTCCAATTTTCTTCTCGTTTCCTCTTCTTTCTCTCTTCTTCCTTCGTGTTCGGCACTTACCATAGACACCGCCGCCCCAGAGGGCTGGATAGAACACCAGAAAGCCCACCAGCGACAAACCGGTCAGGCCTAGCCAGTCGGCGCGCGGCCGGCTGGCGGCCTTGGGGTCGACGGGGGCCGGGTGGTAGGCGATGAGCAGGCCGGCAAAGGAGGCAAACGACAGGATGGCGTTGATGGAGTAGACCCAGCGCCAGCTGTCGGCTGTGTGCAGCAGCAGGGCCTGGCTGATGGCCGAGTACATGGCAAACAGCGGCGCCAGCAGCGCCATGCTCAGCGCGGCGACGCTGAAGCGATGGTTGACAGGGACAAGCTCGCCGAGGGCCAGGAAGGGGCCTTGGATCTGCAGGCCGGTGCCGAGGCCAATGAGGGCATTCTTTTGGGGGGGAAGGAATGTTAGACGGAAGGGACAGAAGGGAGGAGTGGTGGAGGAAGAAACTCGTACCAAACCAGCAAAGGCAGCCGGGCTGGACACACGGCCAGCGGCGAGGAAGCCGATAAAGGCCAGCAGGTTGCAGACCAAAAAGGGCACGCGGCGGCCGACGTAATCCGTCATGCGGGCAAAAAAGAAGCTGCTAAACAGATGTGTGGCCATCAGGGTCGGGTAGGCCCAGGTTATGGACTGGGTAGCGCCTGGTTGGAGGGGGAAGAACGAGATCAGATGGTTAGTTTGTTGGTCGACGGCATAGCTGTCTTGGGGCGGGAGGAAGCTACCTAGAGCTGCGGGAACGCCAGCCTGGACCTGGTTCCACGTTGTGGACGTGCCCAGCATCGCAGCGTAGAAGCCAAAGCTTATGGACTGGGTCAGGTTAGTCTAGACATCAGAAAGTAGAAGGGCGGGTGGTGAAAGGAGCTGGCAAGTGTCCTACCAAAAAGGTCACGATGAAGCTCAGAGTCCCGTACGGCAGCGGCGCGCGGGCCTCGGGTGACGGCGACATGCTGAGGCTCCCGTCGGCATCATCGAGGTGGTCGACCCGCCCGGTGGCAAAGGGCCCAGAGGCGCTGTCGGTGCGCGACGTCTTTTCGTCCATGGTGGCAGGTGGTGGGACGGGTGACAGGTCGAATGGCGAGTCGTGTCAAGTCGTGTCAGGTCGGAGCGTTTGTTTTCGTTTTGTGTTGTGGGTTTCCGCCCCAGGTGTGGTCTACTGCAGAGGGGATGAAGATGAAGACAGGAGAGGGAAACGAAAAAAAACGACAGAAGGAAAGAGATCAAGAGAGAGAGAAGACAAAGAGAAGGATCAGTAACTGGAGTCGGCCGGACGCCCCAAGCCAGACAAGCTTTATATACCCGTTTCTGTACTGTTCATTTCTCTTCGTCGAGGAACGGAGTAGGGTAGGGGGGGGGGGGGGGGGGTCCTTCCCAAGGGGCACCCCAGGCTCCGTGTGTGGTCGACCTGCCTTGGGGCATACGTAAGATACTCGATGGCCCTCGGCAGGACGCAGGTCACCAGGCGCTGCTGCTCTTTTCCTCTTTTGGCCTTTCCTATTTTCTGGTTTGCAGTTTCTGATTTCAGGTTTTGTTTTGTCTCCTTTCCGGCTTTCTTCTTCTTTCTCTCCCTCGGGCCAGTGCCGCGCATCGACATAAACACCCCGGGGGGCCGGGCGGGCGCCGCGCGGCGGCGCCGCGCGGGCGGGGGGGGGGGCGGGGGCGGGGGGGCCGCCCGCGGGGG
>JADHKO010000162.1:0-74301 GCA_019925425.1 Ophiostoma pallidulum
AGAATTGGGGGGGAGAGGGGGGGGGGGGGGAAGAGACAGAAAAATGAAATAGAAGAAAATGTTGGCACGTATGCACCACGCGAGGCAACAGTTGGCAAAACGGAGATGAAGGTGCATGTGGTACAGCTTGGGGAAATCGGGCCCCCGAAAAAGACGAGGGAAAATTACGCGACAAAAATGGCGACAAAATGGCGACAAAAATGACGGTCAAAAAGGAGAGAGTGAAGAAAATGAAGCCGAACTGGGAGGCTGCGTTTACGTGGTGAGAAGAAGAAAAGAGAGCACGGAGAGGCGCGAGAGGAGAGCGGATCGAGACGGGCAAGTGCTCGTAAGAGATGGGATACGAGCTGCTCGTACGAAAAAGGGGGGGGAAGGCGCCAGTGGGCGAGCAGAAAAGGGAAGGAGGGAGGGACACAGACGTCGCAAAACAAGCCGAGTAAATACGAGAAAGAGGCAAGTACGGAGTACGGAGTACGGCGTAATAAGATACTACTTCGTGGGGCAGGAACAGCCTGCGAAGCTGGCTAGCAGCAGCGAAAGGAGGGAAAGGGCGAATGGCGCGACGGCGGGCCAAGCCATCATGCTTGCTCCATCATGCTTGCTCCATCATGCTTTTTTGGCCCTGCTTGGGCCCTGTTTTTTAGGAGCGTGCGTTTCCGCCAAGCAGACGCGCATTATTAGAGAGGTACTCCGTACAAAGTAAGATACCCTGCGCCCATACTATGCCCCGCTGGTACAGGTACATGTACGGAGTACACGCAATTTCTCCTCGACGTCCGCGGGCCGGCGGCGACCATTTCCCCCGACAAAAGTACCGCTCCGCCTCCTAGGTATTCAGCTGCTTTGTGGGCGGGCATGTGCTGCTGTCCCCTTTTTCCCACACACACGGCCACTGCCGCACAAGCCAAACAAAGTTCTGTATCCCGTATGTGAAGGAGGACGATACGGCCCGTCATTCTTCTCGTCTCTCTGACACATGAACGTAGGTTGTTTCGGAATGCAGAGTGGCATGAAAGGGGGGGGGCCGGGTGTCACCAAAATGTTTCCAGAAAGGCAGAAACAGCACACACACCCTGCGGAGAATTCGGACATGCCAGAGCGTACGACGAGCAAGGACTGCGCAAAAATAAAGGAGGAGCATGACGCGTCGGGTAAAAGAAATAAAAGAAAGAAGAAAAAAGAAAAAAAGAAACCAGGGAGGAGATGGGCCTAGGAATCTCCGATGAGGCTGAGAGGCTGCGGCGGCGAATCGCCTCTAGATGAGTGGAAGGGCGAGGAGCGGAAAAGCAAAAGGAAAACAGGCGCACGCCACGGCCAAGGGGAGGCATGTTATGGAAGCGAGGTGAAAAGGGAGGCTGCAACGGGCAAAACGGAGAGAGAGAAGGGAAGCGAAAACAGGAGGCGAAAAGCCGTCTGTGATGACCTGTACGGCAAGATACTTTGCAAGATACTTGTACTCCGTACCGTACTCCGTACCAAGTAAGATAGTTTACAACAACTAGTGCTTGGGTTAGGGGTTCGCGCTTCTTGGCGTCCTCACTTTTTGGAGGGGACATCGCGTCGTCGCCGTGGTGGTTTTCTTGTCCATCGTAATACGGAGTACAGCGAGGTGTGGGGAGGGTCCCACCCAGAGAAGTTCCTGACTGCGACCCAAGCCGAGCGGCCAAACGTATTCTCTCTGAGCGCAGTAAAACAAACCGAATCGAGGGAAAACTGGACAAAACCAAAACAAAATAGTGAGCACCGTCTGCCAAGACACAAACATACGAGCCCGACTCGACGAGGAATTCTGCAACGTAGGATGCACTAAAAAGGCCAAGGGAGGAGGCAAGACAAAAATCGGAACAAGGAGAACAAGAAAAACGCGGAGAAGAGCTTGTCACACGGCTGAATCATCAGAGAAGCCTTCCATCTTCCAACCGCACTGCTTTGCCCCCATCAAAGTGGCATCATGAGTGCTGATTATATTCTCTGACCAGACTACCATATATGCCTTATGCCACACGTCCTACATTGTCTTTTGAGACCCAAGTGCCCCCTGCTCCATACAAGACAAACTTGTCCATGCAGGACTTTATGAAGCAAACGAGCAATGGGCTAACAAGGACGTGGGGGAAGAAGAAAAAGGTTCCAAACAGCTCCTGTCTATATGCAAAACATCCGTCATACTTGGGGTAGGGCTGGCCGGCCTCGGGCCGCGCGGTCCAGATTCAGCCAGCCCACGTTACCGTCATCTTGGAAACGCAAATGTCTTAACAAGATGGCTATGCAGGGGAAAGAAAGGAAGATAAAAAGGACAGCATGAAGAAAAAAATATCAATAAAATCAAGATGCCCCCCGACCAGAGCAACACCAGAGCGGTTTAGTCAAACGCCGGCATGGATGCAAAATATTAGCCAATAAGCACGGTTGCACAACATCGCCAAAGCAAGAGGCGTGGTGACATCAAGTGAAGAAGACGAAAAAAAACACAAGTCCGCCGACTTAATCGCGCTGGGTCCAAGACGGCTTGAGCTGATCGGCCAGTGAAGCCTGCGTAAACACGGTATCGCCCGGCAGGCGGCTCACACGGCCCGCACCGCTGCGAATGGCAGCCTGGTGCACAGCCGAGATACCGCTGCGGTTGCTGCGGATGCTTCCACTGTCACTCATAGTGTCGTTGTCCTTGAACTTGCGGGGCGGCGCGAATTCTAGGGAGGTAAAGGTTCCCGATTTGCGGAGAAGATAACTGCACATGTTAGTCGTTATGTCGACGGGGTATCAGAATCAAGACAGCGGCAGGGCATAAACATACGGGCTTGGAAGTGCGGCCATTTCATCAAACGACGACACAAGCGGCGTAGAAACCGGCACGTTCATTTGGTAGGCACGGCGTTCGCCGAGAGGGCTTTGAGACCGGCCAGTTACGTGGTCCCGCAACGTTGGCGGAGGAGCAAACTCGATGGCGCCCATGAGAGCAAACGTATCGTCCTTCAGCTTATGCGGTGTCGGCAGAGTGATGAGATCTTCGGGGGGTGGCAGGGGCTTGCGGGGACCACCGAAGCGGCCGCCCATATTGGAGGCTGAGCGCGATCCTTGGAGCTGATTTGACATGGAAGACCCAGGCCGTGGGCCCATCCGGCTGGACGACGCCGAGCCAGGGCGCATACCCGGGCCACCTGGCATGCTCATGCCGCCCATGGATCCATGGAAATTGCGCGGGCCACCGTGAGGGCCGCGCGGGCGCCCTCCGGGGAACCGAGATCCCGATGGCGGCGGCGTCATCGCGCGTCTCGTCACCGGCTGCGCGTAAGGCATGACGAACGTATTGGACTGGGGGTCAAAGTAAGCATTCGTTTCTCCGACGAGGTACGACTGGTCGTAGTCCTCGTAGTACTGCCCGCCACCAGCGTTGTGGTTGGGGCCGCCAGCCGCACCGCGGTATTGCGCCGGGACGCCTTGCGGTGGGTAGTGCCGGTTGTATTCTGCAAGATCTGGCTTCGAATCGTCAAAGTACTCTTTGTAGAAGGAGCGGATGCGGTTTGCCCGTGTTTCAGGGTCTTCGGATTCCGTCACCTCACTTGGAGGGAGAGGGCGGAAACCAACCGACAGTCGGCGGGTGTCCATCTGCGGAAGACCAAGAGCTGATTGACGCACTGCGTTTTCCGGCGGGTACTCCGAGGACTGGCGCCTGTGCAGCGCCCGCCCCCGGCCGTCCTCGTCTGGTAGCGCGGCTTCTTCTGAAAAGGGATTGCCGCCATTCTGATCCTGTCCTTGATGCCAAGCAGGCGCCACCACGGTCGGAAGAGTCGGCTCGTCGCTGGTGGTGGCTTGACCAGGAAGGAAGGTTTCATCGTCAAACGGACCGCCCAGAGTAAGCTTGGGGAGAGACGAAGACAGAGGCTCGTCACGAGACTCTCTGTCACGAGGCGGATCGAGTCTCAGATCAAAATCAGCATAGGGGGACGTGTCCTGGCGAAGACTGGGAGAGTCATAGATGAACGGCTCTTCAACCGTGCCGGTCGTCGAGCGGTGGTTCGCAATCTGGGGTGGCACTTGATCCTGTGGTCTTGGCGAGACAGGAAGACCTTTCCGGGAAACTTTTGAGGCCGTTGGTTCAGGAGCTTGCAGTTCGAAGGCAGCCGGCACGGCTTTGCTATCGGCCTCAACCGGGCTGCTGAGCCGCGGGTATGGCTCGCCGGCCATTTCAATGGCGGGGATCGTTGGCTCCAGGACAAATGTTTCTTTGACGGGGGGAGGTGGTGACGGCATTGACAATGCACCGTCGGCATTGCCGGGATACGGCGGAGGTACCGGCGACCTGGAGCGAAGCGAATTTGGCCCGACAGAAAGACGGTTAGGCCGCGGAGGAGCAACTCGAGGCCCTGCAGAGCTACCTGGGCGAGTTGTATTTCCGTCGTCCAGCGCAGAGGAGCGAGTGTAAACTGACGCTCCATCACGAGTGTCCTTCCGGAAGGACCGCAGAGAGGCCATATCGCTCCCGGCATACTGTGTGACCGGTCGGTAGGGGTCTTCGTTCTGGTGCAGTGTTCGAGCCAGCGAGTGCAGCGATTCCCGAGAGCCGTGGACCTCAGGCGGAAGAAGGTACGGACTGGACAGGTTCATGTCCATGGACAGTTGGCGCTGCTTCGTGGTCATCATGTCCTTCTCTCCGCCGAAAAAGGAACTCTTGCGCTTCGATTTTGCCCCCTGCTTCGTCGCGTCCATGGCCAGGCCAAAATCCAGGGACTTGTGAGCATCATTCGTGTCCTCCTGTCTAACCCGCTTCACGTTTCTCCGATGCAGGTAGGCAAGCACACAAACGATAACGGTCAGAGGAATCCTAAGCCCATTGGTTAGCAAGAATTAAGGGCCCAAGTCGCACAACAACGACAACAGCAGCAACAACAACAATATTTCGCATGGCACTCACACAACACCAAGGACAATGGGCAAGGTCATAGAGCCGCCGCCTTCCGGCTTCTCGCAAAGGTTGGCATCTGTACAAACCGACGATGACGCGCTGGCGCGGGCCATAATACGGCTTGGGATGCTGCTTCCAGCGACACGCGTTGCATCTTTCAGAACATCCTTGAGGCCGGATGGAACTCGGGGGCCAAGGCGATAGCCCCGCTCGAGGACATCTTGAGCAGCCGCCATCGTTTCAAATGATCGTCTTGTCGTCGGTGATCCGTGGGGTCAGGAGGTCGAAGGGAATATTCCGCGGTCGCTGTTTTGGCGTGGGAAGCAACCACCGGGGCCAGCGGAGTGTACTGGCTGTTGGTTCGAAGTAGGACGTCACCTACTGTGATCAATCTTGAAGGAAGCCCGTTTCACGGGGCGTTGGAAGGGATGCCGGTGGGGAGAATGCAAGGTGGGTGCTGAAGGCAGCACGAGAAAGAACGCAGGGCGGTTGCGAAACGAGGGAGGATGGAAAAGCAAAGTCTATCTAGAAGTTGTGCGCGTAGGGGGACAGTCTGGCTGTCGTCATTCGTCTCGGTTTCGTTTGCTTCTTCTGTCGGTTAAGAGTGAAATGAACGGAACGCCCGTCCTGGCAGGCTTGTTGTGATGAACGAAAAAAGAAAGACAGTGAGAGAGGAAGAGGAGAGCGAGGGAGTAGAAAATGAATGTAGGAAGTTGGGCTTGTAAGGAATGGACGACTGCTTCCGCAAAGCAACGGGAAGCTGGTCTGGTGTAAAAGAGCGTGAGGGAGAAGAAAGCAAAGAGAAGGCGAGCGTGAAGGAAAGGCTGAGGAGAAGAAACGAGAGGTTCAGTCCTGCATCGTGGAAAGAGGGAAAGAAAAAGGAAAGAGTCGACGAAGGGGGGAGAAAGGGCCGGGCCAGAGCAGCGCAGGCAATAATAGGAGCGACTACAAAGGGGAAGGAGCGGACAGGGACGACAGGGAGAGGACTTGCAAGGGCAGGAGCGAGCGAAACCACGCGCGCCGTCCTGTTGCGTTAGCCAGGAACCAGGAACAGGCCGTCGCTCTCCTCCACATCCTTCTGTTTGTGCATTCTTGCAGACCTCTTTCCAAAAATGGAACCTTGCTTAGGCCCAGAGGGGCTAGACCGCAGACGCCAGGAGCGGGCAGAGGTGTGCAAAGTGGGTCTACTCATTTGGTGCAAAGGAGGGGAGCACAAGCTCGAGACAGTGGCAGGGGTGCCGTTTTGCAAATGCTGTGCGATCGAAGCGAAGCAGAAGGAAACACGCAGTGGACGCGGGTTCGAAAAGGAGACGAAGGACGGGGGAGTGCGGCCGGGCGGCCAGTGCGAGGTCCCAGTCTGGCGATCGTGCGGCCAGCTCGGTGTCGGTGGACGGAGTGTCCTACGACGTACGAGTAGGCTTTGTGAGAGAGTGGTTTTGTCGTTGGGATACGTCGTCGCTAGCATGGCCAAGCCGTCTGTTACCCTGCAAGATGCAACTGGTGTTCTGGCTGTCCTCCACAAGACACCGGAGAGCACAAGATGACCGGGTCGCAACAAAGGCCTGGGGGTTTGAGGCTCGGAGCCCAGAGCTATCAACACCTCAGCCTGCGCGCCAGAATACGAGTAGAGCAGAGCTGGCGTCCTGCCACGGGCCCAAGGGGGAAAACGATCTTGTTGGAGACGTGCGCCCTCCGTGCAACGACTCCTGCTGGTCAGACATTTCACGCGCACGAATCGTGCGTGATAATCGTCTCTGCTATTCCCTATTCCAGGGGCAAACTTTCGCCCGCGCGAGGCTCACGGTCACAAAACAATAGGGGCAGGCGCGAATGGCAAGGAAGGGTATGAGATACAAAGTACGAGTACTTGCCTGCAAGCACGGTGCTCGTCCAACGCCCATCGTTGTTTCCCACAGAAAACGAAAAAAAGGGCAGGGCGCTGATTGGCTGCGTACCTGAAAGTACCCCGTAGAGAGCAGGATCCACACGATGTCATCCCAAGCGGATTGGCCGCAACACCCAAGGAGCCCCCGCTTCCTTGGGGCAGCGCTAATCTCCTGACGGGACCCAGCCAAATGAACCGAAATGAGCAAGAGGGGCGTAAATATGGGAATGTCATTGTTTTTGTTCGTCTGCCCTGTCGTCTTCACGATCTGGCCCGATACAAGCGACGGTCTCCCGCACCCTGTCCTGCTGCCCCTTTCCATTTTATTTTCCCGTTCGGGCCTGGTCCGGTCCGGGATGGCCAATTAGATAAGCTGCACGCGAATATCGCGAGAGCGGCGCAGCCAAGTCGCCTGCTGACCTCCTTTTTGCGTTTGCGTCTTTTGTGTCTTGTGCGTCCGAGCTGGCGAGCCTCCTACTCGTAGTCACATAGACATGGGCTTCTGGCCGGCCCCTTTTGACGGGACAATACGCGTATGCTGTGCTTTCGCAGTCCAGATGGGAAGCGGACCGAGACTGGGAAAAGGAGGATGAAGAAGAGAAGAAGAAGGGGGCAGGCCCCAGTGGTCACCCGTGGACAGCGAACAAACTCTTTGGCACGGAGCACGGAGTACGGAGCACGACGGAGTTGGACAGCGGCGGACAACTGCAGAGTGGAAACCGTGCAACCTTTACATTCAGCTCAAGCCTCTTCGGCACATGCAAAACTTCCCCCTTTTTCCTTGTGGTCGGTCTAGGTCTAGTTGGCTCCGTATCTATTCCCAGCTGCGCCACGTTCTAATATTCGTGCTTTGCACTTGTAGACGCAAGTCCTGCTTCGTGCATCATTGTTGCCGGAAGTCACCTCGTGCTGTGGCCTGCTCTGCAAAACCACAGTCGTCCGACCACAGCAGACGGGACCTGCCCGAGACATGCCCACTGCACGTTCTCTTCTTCTTTTCTTCTTCTTTTTTTTAATGAGATAATAAGTGGTGCCTTGCCTCCTGTGGCAAGTTCTACGGAGCACTACGCTGCACGTCTGCTCTCGTTCCCCGTGGTGTTCTTTTATCTCGAGATATCACAGCTAAGCGGTCTGCCTTGGCGCGGTCTGGCCCTGTGAGCTGACCTCTCTGTATCTCATTATTAGCTTGCTCACACTCTCTTGCTTGTTGTGGATTCGGTTCGTTTTCTCGATTGGTTGGATTTTGTATGCTTTTTTCGAGCATTTTGTTTGGGTTCTGGTCTTTTTTCTCTTTTTCTTCTTTTTTATCTCAGATATCATAGCGTATTCTTGTCATCCGAACTTTGAAAGATATCTTACTCCATAGGGTTTGGAACACCGGCTGAACAGGGCGGGCCCCCGTGCAAGGGGTTTCAATACCATTGCCGGTATCTTTCCCTTTGGTTGTCAACTGGTCCCCTTCCTTGGTAAATCGGGGGGTTTTCAGTATTCCCTACCACATTCTATTTAGCGGTGCCGCCCGCGCATCAAGCCAGAATGTGATAAGGCCTGCCCAGATGCCTACTAGCTGGGAAAGGGAAATAACCCGTCCGCTCTGGTGTCCTGCTTGGGCGAGATATTAGTCGAAAGTCGATGGCGCGGCCAGAAGCTAGATGGAGGCGAGCCAAGGATGAGGGGGCAGACAAGGGCAGGAGGATCTAGAGAATCCCTTGATACGTTTGTAATAATTGCGGGCTCAGGGAGTACTTTGTATCCTACTTTTTAATAGTAAGATCTCTTCCTTCGTCACCTTTTCCAACAAGTCACCGATACTCAAAAATGGCGCAGGCACAACCCATGTTAACTCGACAGTCAAGGTATTGCCTTGCATCCGTGTTTCACGTTTGTTATCCTCCCTTAGGGCCTGATTCTATTTTCTGGATTAAGGATTAGGATTAGGAAAATAGGATTATCGCGCCAAGACTTTTTGTGGAAACATCCACTTGAAAAGGGACGCTGAGCCAGAGCGTCTTTACGAAGTACCTTTTCAACGACTTCAGACCCAGCGTTTATCCACGTGACGGCGTGACGGATATACGCGTCGGATATACGTGACGGATATATATAACGGATATATATAATAAAACTTATATAAAAAACTTGAATTATAATAAATAAATAAAAATTATTATTATTTTTTATTTTTATTATTACGTAAATATATCACGTGCCGTACAGTACCCTACGTGCCTTACGTGCCCTACGTGCCCTACGTGCCCTACGTGCCCCATTATTATGACTGAATTAAAGGGTACTTCCAAGTACTAGAATTTTTATGGGTACATTCTCTTCTCCACAAATATGGTGCCAAAAGAGGCATAGCCTAAAAAGTCTTGGCGCGATAATCCCATTTTGCTAATCCTAATCCTTAATCCAGAAAATAGAATCAGGCCCTTATTCGTTGTCCTCGGCTCAAGCACATACGTCGTATTTCGGACCTGTCTCCAAGACTCTGTATCATACATGTGGCCCCCTCCCCCATACTCCACGCATATGATCTTGATCTTTGTCTGCTTTCTGTGCTCAACTTGTAGTTTGATAGTAGTCAGGGGCGTACTCTACAAGCCACCGCTTTTCAATCTTGGTCACATCCCGGATGTACGTCTTGTCGCCGGTTTCCATGACCTCGTGGAAAATCACCCAGTCCGCCTTACGGTTGAAAAGAAGAGAGCTTGGGTGCGCGTGAAAGACAGTACCGCCAGAGACGTTGCGGAATGTGCCGTCGGCTTGCATCCGTGCGGCGTGCGCAAAGTAGCCAGTTGTCAGGCATCGCCGTATCTGCTCTGCCATGCTGCCTGAGTTCTGTTGTTGTTGCTGCTGCTGCTGCTGCGGGCCGCCTGGCACCTCTATGCCGAACCGCTCCATGAAGCGCCTAAGCTGGGCACGCACGCTGACCGCCCTCTTCAGCATTTGGAAATTGAGCCGGTTTTCTTTGCAAAACCGGGCCTCGCCTTTGCCCTTGGTCACAAAGGCCTGGTACACGTTCAGCAGCGTCAGATGGTCACCTTCTTCGGCGGCAAACCTGCGCCGCACCCGCTCCGCGAGCTGCCGTTCCTCCTTGCTCCTGCCGCCATCCTGGCTGTCGACCCACACGCTGCTATTTCCCTCCCGGCTGGTCATGGCCGCAATGGTCAGCATTTCGTTCAGGCATCCAAACTGCGGCGCTGCCAGAAGCGTCTTCGCCATCATCGGCTCGACCGCGAGTTCGGCCATGCGCAGCCCGAGCGGTTTTGTCAGCTTTGCGTAGTCGTCCAAGGCCCCCAGGGAATAGAGAAGCTCAAGCGCTTTTGTCATCAGCTCGGCAGGCGGCGCCGTGAAGTAGGGGAAGCGCAAGACGTTGTCGATGCCGAGCGCCTTCAGCTGCAGCACGACGGGCGCCAGATTGGAGCGCTGGATCTCGGGCACGTTGGCATCCGCCAGAGACAGATAGGACTCCTCGGTGTACAGCCGGAAGCACTTGCCCGGCTTTGTGCGCCCGGCGCGCCCTGCCCGCTGCGCTGCTGCAGCCTTCGAAACCGGCGTGGTGGTGAGTGTCTCGATGCCCGTGTTCGGGTTGTAGGCACGCTGTTTGACAAAGCCGCTGTCGACGACGTAGACGACGCCGCTGATCGTCACCGACGCCTCGGCGATGTTTGTCGCAAAGATCACCTTGCGGGTATCGTGCGGTGCCTCCTCAAACACGTACATCTGCTCGTCTGCGGTGAGGCCGGCGTACATGGGCAGAGGCAGCAGCGCACGTTCTGCCGACAGAGTCTCTTGCGCAGACACCCGCTCTGCGACAGCTTGGACGGCCAGTTCGATTTCTTCGCGGCCCGTCAAAAACACGAGAATGTCGCCATCCGGCTCCTGTTCGTGGATCTCCAGGACCGTCTCGATCGTCTTGTCCAGGTAGCCTTCGGTTGGCTTGTCCAAATAAAGGATGTCGATGGGGTATGTTCGCCCTTCCAAATAGATGATGGAACCGGCTGGTTCTCCTCTGTCGACAGCTCCCTTTTCTTCTTCTTCTTCTTCCTCCTCCGCCCGTGTGACCGACTTGCTGCCGCCGCTGTTGCCGCCCTTGTTTTTGTCCCGACTGCCGTTCTCTTCCACAGCAGAAAAATAGGTCAGAAAATCCTCTGCCTGCAACGTAGCGCTGCTGATGATGATGCGCAGTTCCGGCCGTCGTCGGCGGATTTTCCGCAACAAGCCCAGCAGTATGTCTGTGCTGATCGAGCGCTCATGGGCCTCGTCCACCATGATGACCGAGTAACGTGATAGCAGAGGGTCCACGAGGGCCTCGCGAATCAACAGCCCGTCGGTCATAAACTTGATGCGCGTGGCTGCGGAGGTGACATCTTCGAAGCGGATGGAATATCCCACCTCCTTGCCAACTTCGCAGCCATATTCTTCTGCCACCCGTACGGCGACCGTAGTGGCGGCGACCCTCCGTGGCTGCGGATGCACATGTCAGCACGGCCGAACAGAAACAAAACAGAAACAAAACACTGGCTCTGGAACTGAAAGAACAGCCCGGCCATTTCGAACGGAGACGGCGATGAGGACGAACCTGTGTTATTGCAATAACCTTGCCGTCCGCACACCATCCAGCCTTTTCCAAGAACTGCGGAATCTGCGTCGTTTTCCCCGAGCCCGTCTGGCCGACGACGATGACCACTGGACACGTCTCTATGAGATACAGCAGGGCCGCTTTGTGCTTTGCGATTGGGAGGAGCGCGGCCGGCTTGTGGAGTGCGGGGATGAACGCTGCCCCCAAATCAAACTCCGCCATGCCTCCTCACGTGTGCGAGAGACAGGCGCCACACGCAGCTTTTTTCACGTACTGGGACAGCCAGAAACCTGTAAAATGCACACAAAAAAACTGCGATATCATGACGGCTTGCTCCAGCGAAGGACAAAACGCTTCAGGGGTGGGACAACATGAAAGGCAGGAGTATCTCAGCAGTCTATCGCTTCGTCAGCTCTTCGCTCCGTTGCACTGCAGACCTGGCACGAAGGGGGTCCAGGAGTTTGGTGAGCATCCTGTGCACCTTTGCTGATTGGTGATGTCTGGTGATAATATGGGCTGCTGTGAAAACCACTGCCGGCGCGCCACAGGGGTGCCCAGTCATCAATCGACCCACGTGACAACCCCACATCTGGCCGCGACGTCGTCTTTGCCGCCCAACGCACCTTTTTGCTTTTCATTTTCCTTTTGCTCACCACATCACAAGATCAGGTCATTCGGGCCAAGTTTTTCGCCCATCGTCAAGGACGCTGTGGTTTCTGTGCACTGAAGAGCCCATCGGTCTACTTGCTGCGCTTTCGACAAGACGTCTGCTTGTTTTTCTTGCGTCGTTGTTTCGACCGTTTTCTTCATCTTCGAGCCTCTTTGCTGGCGTCGCCCGCATCTTGCGATTTTGGGATCAGGAACGTGGGTTCTTCCTGCCCGATCTGTCTCTTTGCCGTCCGGCCACCTGGCTAGTTTATCGCTCGGTGTCCTGCGGTGTTTCTCCGGTGACAAGGGAAAGAGCGAACGAGCGACTCGCGTCTGAAACGGCAGCAGTCCAAGAAACCACAAAAGGAAGGCGCATTCCGCACTTTGTTTCTGTGCCCGGCCAGTGTCGTCGCTTCGGGCAACTTCCCCCATCCTGCAGATTCCGCCTGGACGGCCTGTGCTCTTCTCTTCCTGTCCTGTTTTCTTTCCCTCCCATCCTTTCTCCATCCTGACAAACGTCCTCAACCACGTAGTGGTTGCTGGCTGTGGGTATTTCGTTCTGTTGTGCCCTTACCGTGTCCCTCTGGGAACACTCTCTTCCTGTCTTCTTCCCTCTCCCTTTACCCATCCTGCCCCTTATTAGAGCTTCTCGGCCGACGAAGCCCGTCATGGTAAGCTTATGACTTTCGAGAGGCAACCAGGTGTGTTCGAAAATGGGCAGTCGAAAGAAGCGACTTGGCTTCGACGTCGGGCCAGGCGACCGTGCCAAAGATCTACACAAAAGGAGACTGAGAGGCCAGGCGCTCGGCGTTCCCGGCGTCACGGTCTTGAACGCGCGGCCGGAGATCCCCAACCTGAAATCCAAACACCGCTCGTACTATGAGATCGTCGAGAACAAGGACAAGAAGAAGAAGCTGGAGTTCAAGGTAGGGCGCACCTCTCTGTCCTGCTGGCCTCTGTCGAGCCGTGCCTCTGTTTCGCTGACCAGTGTCCTGCTTCTAGATCACCGACAAGAAAACTCCACCTCCAGGCTTTGAATTCGTTCCTATCGGCAATCCCGAATTAACCAAGGCATGCAAAGAGCTGTCTCGTGAGCAGGATGCCATGATCCTGATCGTTTCCGTATGTCCCCGCGTTCCAAAGCATTCTCTTTTCCTCGTGCCGCATGCCCTCGCTCATCCGCCTCCTCCCCCCTCTGTGCAGAACCGAACCGAAATTGGCTCTCTGTCCCAGCATACCAACCGAATCGGTCACCACATACGGCAGACCATTGTCGAAGAGGCTCGCAAAGCAGTCAGCGACAGCGGTGACTCCTCAGATGGCCAGCCGGCGCCGGGCGTCCCAGAGCCCATACCTGGAACGCAGGAAGAGATCAACGAACAGGCGGACAACGCCATCAGAGATCTGTTCCCCCGCATTCCAAACACAGACCGCCAGCTGGTCATTGAGCATTCTTTCAAGAAGGTTTGTAAAGGCTTCATCAATTGGTGGATGAGAAAAATACTAACGTTGGCCGGTAGGGATCCACCAAAAAGGGCGAACCCCTCGTGGGCCTGGCTCACGATATCCCTCTTTCTCGTCGCGTGCAGCTAGCTGTTCTTGCTCATATCAGGCACACACACACGCGCTACGACAAGCTTTTGAAGGAGACATCTTACATCAACGCTCGAAAAACAGTAGAGCCGCTATGCCTAGACATACTCGTCAAGTGGCGAGGAGACGAGGAAACGGGTCGTGATCAACTCGACGAGATCCTCCGTGAGGTTATTGTAATATCCGACTCCGAGGGCGAAGAGGATGACGCCGAGGATGACGCGACCGACAGTAGCGATGTCGGGTCCGGAGACCTTGCCGAAAACCACAACCGTCCGCGATACTCTCTAGCAGCTACCACTCATATGCGGATGGGTCCGCAAGTGTATGCCGAGCTACGACTTCCGCCGGGCCAGGAACCGCAGCCAATATGGCAGGACACTGTGCCCATTTCGGATCCTCAAGAGGGCTTCTACGCTTCAGCATATGCACGTGAGGCGCCCAGCGTCAAACGAGCTCGTCGTGGGTTTAAAAGGTACCAGGCCGCCCTCGCTACGCGCTGGGATGAAGCTAGGGATCGAGTTCGTCTCCAAGTGGGCCACCCTCTTGATCCCCCCTCATCTTCGGCCGAACACCAGTTCTATGCCACCCCTGAGCCGCTGTACCAGGAGCAGGGACCCTCGCCAGCTAGGCTTCACCACCATGGCGTGCAGAATACCTCACACGAAAGGGATGCCTATGTCAGTAATCCGCATCCGTTGGAGCAGATGGCACGCGGCCCTATCGCGGTCCTGTCGGCCCCTACGCCATACAGAAGCTTCTCCGATGGCGTGCACGGAAGCAACAGCTCGTCCAGCGGTATGCAGCGCAGAAATCCAACGCAGAGGGCCGTGGTAAGAGCCGATGACGCTAGAGACTATTTGGTGCCATCTGTTGAACCAATGTCGCCATCTGCCGAAGCACGGCCGTTTTCTGCTGCTCCGGTTTTTGTCCGTACTGTAACCCCTCGCCAGCCATCACGCCCGCCACGGCATTATCCCGAGGAGGCTTCGTGGCAACATGACCCTCACCACTCATCCGATTGGGGAGGCGGTGGCCCTGTTTCAGTGAAACGGATGCGCGTCGCGGACGGCATGCCGCATTCGCGACTGGATCCCGCCCAGTTCCGCCGGCTAGGGCACGACGAGCGACAGCTACCGGTGTATGTTTACGCTGAAGGGCAGGAAAGAGATATTTCGCCCTATGTTCCACTGGAAGGTGCCAAGCGGGCTCGTTCTTCGCCTCTCGGGACGCTCCCTTTTGTCGGCACACCTGCCCTAGCATCTGAGATGTATTCCTTTGATAGGCCTAGGATCGAGCCGTCATACATCGCTCAGCATGCGGAGCCGCTTGGTCTTGATGACTGGGGTAGGCGGCCATCTCTGCCTGTGGTGTCCTACGGCTACCGCGAGGTCATCAGACCAGAGCACCGGGAGACACGCTTAATCGAAGTGACGGAAGGCTTCCCTCACCCGCAAGAGATCCAACACCGCCAAAACACAGCTGCATTTTACGACCCCTCCCCTGCCGATATCCAATATCTGCCGCGGCAGGATAGGGCCCCCCCTAACCTGGACTACAGACCGGAACACCCTGGAGCCTACGGCCACCACGGGCCTTTTGTCAATGGGACGAATATGCCATCAGCAGCCTACCAGCCTCCCGCCCAAGGGACTCCCAGCTTCCAGCATCACGATGGCCACTTGGAGCCAGCACCCATATTTGTCCGACAAGTTGAACAGCCGAATCACTATTACGTGACCGCCGAGCGGAGCCATCCGGGACATGGGTATGTCGAGAACGCTCTACAAGACTTTCAGCCTCCTCTGCAAGCCAATGAGGCCTGGGGCCAGTAAGTTACCCCCTCTTTTAACCACAAAAAAGTCAACCTCACGCACCGGTTCTCGTTCTCACTGTGTTGTATTCTAGGCCCTATGAACAAGCAGTTGGGCCGCCACAAAACCCCCCGACGGATGGCATAGCAGTTTATCCCTCCCGTCCTGGGGATTGGCACCACCCTTCTCCTGGCAACAACGCCCAGCACGGCTACCCAGACCACCATGGCATGCCATACGACCCGAACGGCCCATAGGAAGGGCTTTGTCAGAGCGTATGGTACTAGGGCGAGTTTCTGTGATGACAGGTATCCTAGGAAGAGAAGCGGACGAACGCTCGGTATCACGTGTCTGAGCACCACGGTGGCTAGCAATCTAGCCTGTAGAAGTGTCAATATCTAGTGTCATCTAGATGAAGGAGATGGGAGGCGGGAAGGCATTCTTCTGTTGTAAACATTTTTGCGATTTGAGTGGGTTCTGGTTTTTGTTGTTTGGGCGTTTTCGCGAATGATGATACCCCTTTTTGATGTGTGAATCTGACTTGAGGAGTCGGGGTGAAGTCAGGTCTTAGCCAACGATATGTCCTGATAATTACAATATACAAGGCCCTATGTCACACAAAAAACATGTTGATGAGGCTCAAAATTCGAACAGGGGGGGAAAGGAAGATGTAAGCCAAATATGTGAATGTGTGTTAACAACCCGCAGAAGCCACCACAACAAAACCTAGGGGGGTGAAAGCAAGAAGAGAAAGAAGACGGAGAAGACGGAAGAAGGCAGGGGCGAGTTCCATGGGCTATAATAGAGTGTAGCTAAGCGACCAAGCAAAGGTATAGTGGCAGAATCAACGCTTCCCCTGCCCATGGCAATATTGCACATGGATGGATTAGAATAGTGATCCGGCAAAAAGACGAAAAATAACAAGGCATGCTTTGGAATGAGGAACGTGGCAAAAATAAGAAAAAGAGGATGGTAAGAGAGACGAGAAAGAGTGCGCGCCCCTTCCCCCCCCCCCCAACAAATAGATAAAAGAAGAAAAAAAGACAACAATAAGTCAACCACTGTGTCAAATTTATCCTACGGCGTCTCCCCCGCCCCTTCGCCCCCCCTCCTCCTCTTGATCTTCCCCAGCCTCCCACAGGCTATGCCTTGGGCTTGTCCTCCACCAAGCTGTCGGACATGGCTTCTGCAGCGGCCTTGCGCAGCCGCTCGGCGTCCTCGGGGGACACCGACGATATTGAGGCCTTGGCAGCCGCACCGCGCTCGGGCTTGCCGCCGTCTCCCTTGGCCGCGCCCTTTGCCGTTGTGGCATCCTTTTCGTCCTCGCTGTCGCCGAGGCTGAACGGGTCGTTGTCGGCAATCGGCGCCGGGTCCACGGACGACAGGGGCTGCCACTTGCTCGTCTTGGCGCCGCCCGCCGGCGATGCGGCGCTGTCCTTGGGCGGCAGCTTGGGCGACGCACTGTACAGGCCAATCGTCTCGTCGCGGTCGCTGAAGGCGACCTTGCGTTCTGAGCCGGGGCGGGGCGACGTCGACGGCGGCGGGCGGAAGAGATTTGGGTTCTGCCTCACGGGTGCTAGAGTCGATGGGGTCAGCATTTGGGAAAGCAGAAAAGGGGCCCCCGCGGGGGGGGGGAACACATGGGTTGAGGTTGGAGATAAAAGGAAGAAAGAAGAAGAAGAAGAAAACACGTACTGCCATCGCCGTGCAGCTGAATACCAGCAAAGTCGTCGCTGAGAAGCTCCGGATCGGCATCGTAGTCGCCGCTGCGGCGCGGGGGCGGCCGGCTATAGCCACCGGCACCAGCGGCAGCACCAAACCCACCACGGCCATACCCTGTCCGGCCGCCCTGCGGCCGAGCGCCGGCGGCGGCCGAGGCGTCGTTCTTGGCGTGGCCACCGCCGCCTTCGTCGTCCTCGTTGCCGATCCACTCTTCGTCAATCTTCTTCTTGATGCCGGTGAACCAGGTATTGAACTTGCTCTGGGCCTCGACAAAGCCCGTGCGCAGGTTCTCGCGGATGACGGGGAGGTCGTCGTCGAGGAAGCTGTGGTCCTTGTCGCCCCACATCTCGTTGGGCTTCAGGCCGCTCTCCTGGCGACGGCCTGGCGGGTAATTAGAGCGTCCGCTGCGCGTCCGCTCGCCGTCGTATCCGCCGCCGCTTGTGCGGGCCTCGTAGCTGCCGGCCTCGCTCTCGTAGTGCTGGGCGAGCTGGCGAGCATATTCCTCGTCGGCCATCATCTGGCTGTTGGGGGAGAGGCGGCCGGTGGGACCAGGCTCATGGCTCAGGCGAATAGGGCGCGGGGGCTGCGGCGGAGGGGTGGGCTCTTGCTCAATAGCATTGGGATCGGTCATTTCTGCGCGAGGGCGGCGGGTTAGCACATGCGCGGGGGAAGGGGGGGAGGGGGGGGAGGGAGGGGACAAGATGAGGACAAGATGAGGACAAGATGTGCGCAGGTGACAGTCTTGCAGGGATTGTTTGGGGGGGGGGGCATACCTAAGAGAGCATGAAAGGCAGCTTCAATGTTGCCACGGCTGGCCGTAAGGACGGCCCGGATGACAGGGCCGTCCACCGTTGGAAACGCCTCCTTGAGGGTCTGCTCCTTCTTCTGCTGCTCGGTCAACGGCCGCGGCGGCTTTGGCGGCGGTGCCGGCTCCTCAGCACCGCCGGGGGCGCTCGCCTCTGTCGCCGCGGTCCTGGTGGCCGCGGCATCCCCGGATGTGGACGAGGCGCCCGACGAGGGGGCTGGCTTGGCGGACGTGGTCTCATCCGGGTTGAGGTTGATGCTCGGTTCCTGAACGTCGTCGTCGTCCATCTCGAGAGGGCGCGCCGTCGTCGGCGATTCGGGGGCCGGGGACTTGGTCTGTTGGAGGGGGGGGGGGGGGGGGGGGTGGTTAGCAGGCGTCAAGGACATGGCCGGGAGCCCAACAGAAGCTTCCTCTAGAGTGCGCAGGAGAAGGACCAAGAGACGGAGGAGGTGGTACAGGCAGGCCCCTTCTAACAGCGGGCGGCGGAAAGCTCCCCGCCCAAACGCACCCGCGCATCAAATCAGGGGGGGCCGAAGCCGTGAACGTGGGTGCAGAAAGACGTACTGGATCAGCTGCCATTCTGTGTTTCGTTTCTGCTGCTTCTGAGCTTGGCACGAGAGGCTGGGAACGTCGTGGTCGGTTGAATGTATGCAAAAGGTGAAAGAAGAGGACGAGAGCCGGCGCGTGGGAGGTCGGAAGCGGAAGCCTAGTCCAAGGGCATAAGATGGAGGAAACACAGGTGATACTGGTCTAGGCGCTGCTTCGGTTGACACAGGGCTGGCCGGGCCTGGCCTGGCCCGTAGTAATCCAGCGGCAGAAGCTGAGTGTTACAGGCGTGTGTGTGCCCCACTCTGCCGCGCCACACTTTTCGTCACCAGCCCGTCTGGCTGCCGTAACAATAGGGCGGGGTCGACGCTGTGGGAGAAGCCGATGACGGTATGGAGCCGTGCTGCCAAAACGCCGCAGCAAGGCGCCCCAAGCTTCAGCCACATGCCACATGCAAAAGCCCAGCGTGGCCTGCAAGACCTGCCACACGACCTGCCGCACCTGGCCCGGCCCCGCTTTCCCTTCCCTCCAGATAACGGCACGGCAGGGCTGTCTCGTGTCGCTGTTCCATCGCATAGGCAAAAGGGATCGAGATTGTTATTGCAGCCAATACTCCTTACTCGCTCGCGGTCACAAGGCAGCAGAGAAGCTGTGTCGATTGGCAGCCAGCACAACGGGCATTGCATCAGCCACCCGCGACAACCGACAACGGCCTGTCGCCCATCATTTTGCGCGACAAACAACCTCTGGTGGGAATGCGACGGCCAGCGACCGGCAGCCTGTGACGAAAGCTTCGCGACCGGACAAATCGTTCCATTGGCTGTCCTTGCACGGGACCCCGAAGCGGGAATTGAAAGCCGGGCCGAAACCACCGCGTCGTCGTGTGCAACCTTGAAACGGAAACAGCCGACGAATCGGAGCAGGGAGAGCCGAACGGCCTCGGGGGTGCGCGATCCCAAGGAGGCAGAGAGCGTGGTTGTCTGGGAAGAGGGGGGGGGGAGCTGGTTCGAGCCGGTCTTCTTCGTTCTCCCATGCTGGGACCGCTGCTGTCGTCTGCCGTCAAGCTGCCGCCACCATGGGGAACAACGGGAGCCGGGTCACGGCGCAAGATAAGTACGTGCAATCGGATCGGTGGTTCGAGTTTCTGTCGGCCTTTTGCAGCGGTTCTAACGCCTCCTCTCTCCTCTTTGTCACAGGGCCATCCTGGACCTCAAGATCCAGCGCGACAAGCTGCATCAGTACCAGCGACGCATCACCGTCTTGACCAACCGCGAGACCGAGATTGCCAAGGAGATGCTGGCCAAGGGCGACAAGAAACGCGCGCTGCTCGCCCTGCGGCGCAAAAAGTACCAGGAGTCGCTGCTCGCAAAGACCGACGGACAGCTCGAGCAGCTGGAGAAGCTGACGTCCAACGTCGAGTTTGCCTTGATCCAGAAGGACGTCGTGTTTGGCCTGCAGCAGGGAACCAAGGTGCTGCAGGAGATCCACCGGGAGATGGGCGGCCTGGCGCATGTGGAGAAGCTCATGGGCGAGACGGCCGATGCCATTGCCTACCAGAATGTGCGTTCTTTTCTTCTTTCTTTTCTTTTCCCCGTGGCCTTGCAATGCCGAGATGTCTGGCTTGGGACCGTGTTCCCCCCCCCCCCCCCCCGGTTGTCTTTTCTTCTGCTGACCTTGTGCTCTCACCCCTCGGACAGGAAGTTAGCGAGATGCTCGGCGGCCGCATGTCCAATGCCGACGAAGACGAGGTGGAAGACGAGTTAGCCGCGCTGGAGGCAGAGATGGCGCCGGCGCAGCCGGCCCGGATCGTGCTGCCGGACGCGCCGGATACGCAGCCTGTGCAGGCGGTGCCGCAGCAGCCGCAACAGCAGAAGCAGAAGCAGGATCTGGGCCTGCCGGAGGCGGCGCCGGAGGCAGGGGAGCCCCAGACGGAACGACGCCAATTGGTGCCAGCATGAGCACGAGGAACATGTCACCTTGCATACGGGCGAACGGCCATTGGCCTGGCCTGCTTCTGCGGGCCGGCGCAACTGCATTTGGTCCCTCCTTTTTTATCTCGACAGCTTTCTTTGCTTTTTTGCAGCCTTGGAGGGGAGGGGGGGGGCTTTGTTACGTCATATCTTCGTGCCCCTTTGTCATTTTGGTTCCGTTACAGTTGAGCGCATAGAATGTCTCCCGTGTCTCGCCGCACACGCGGATTCTTGTCATTCAAATAAAAGGCAGCCCGACTATTGGATATCATGGCAATGCCGGCTGTCGAGCCGATGACCCTGCTTTGTTTGCCTTTTTTTTTCTTCTCATTCTTCAGCCATACCAGAACAGAGAGACAGACGCAGGCACCCGGAACCTTTCTTCGCCCCTCCATGCAGCGCACTGGGGCGTCTTGCCATGCTCCCCAGCGGGTGCTGTTTGGGCGGGAGGAAAACGTGGTATAGCCACGCAGCCTCGTGGGCGGCGTTGGCGTGTACGCTGCACCGGAGACTGCCAGCCATTGAGACACATGGAGCAGCGGGGCCTCCTGATTGGGCCGGGCGATCGTCGCTCTGCGCGCGGTACTAACGCTATGGAAGCTAGCTGTGAAGACATTTCGGCTTGTGTCTCTCAGTCTTTTGCGCATGGCTCGACGGTGTTTGACAGCTCCGGGGGGGCACGAGCACCCGGACGTCGTACGTCGTACGTCGTAGGGCGTCAGCTGGCCCCGAGAGCTTGGTCTGTGAGGGCGTCCTCTGGCTCCCGGGCGAAACGACAAAAGGACGAACGGACGAAACCGGCGAAACCGGCGAAAACGACGGAAAGAACAAAAAAAGATAAACGGACGGGGAAAGGGAAGCAAAACGAGCGCCGTGCAGCACGCCGTCCCTGTGGTGGGCTGCTGGGGTTCCAAAGGCCGGTTTCCGCCGCTGCCGTTCCGCCTCGCGGCGCGTGCTGCATCAGGCCTGGTGTCTCACGAACGCAACGAGGCAAAGGCGGCATCCCGACTGTATGAATAAGACGAAGCAAAAAGTCTCGATAAAAAAGCGGGGCTGCAGTTGCGGTTGACTTGCATGGGCAGCAGAGCTAACAGGATCCAGTCCTCATGCGCCACGGACCCCACCAGCCTACTTTTCGGCCAGAGCTCCTTCCTTCCCTTTGCCATGGCACACGCACCGAACGGGCTGCGTCGACTTCCGCCCCCGAAATCGAGTCCTTTTCTCTCCGTCTTTATCTTTGTCTATACCTCTGCCCGTCCCTTTTGTTCTCCTCCCGCTTCGCAGTTTTCCCACGGCTCCCTCCCCTCACGCATTACGCAGTACGCCGTGCGCCGTTCACTCTTTCGGCTGCAAGCTGCGACCCCCTCACCAGGTTTGCGTGAGCCACTGACTGCGCACCCTTGTCTCCCCGCGCCTCGACATCGCCGCTCCCAGCTGCTCTCAACTGCTCTCAACTGCTCTCAACTGCTCTCAGCTCTCTGCTGCTGCTGCGCTCGGCTGCTGCTGCTGTCGGCTGCTCTCAGGCAGCACGGAAGAGAACGCGCGATCCATTGCGCGCTGCGCATCCTCGCACTGTGCCGCCAGCTGCGTCACACCCAACGGCAGCAAAGGGAACCAAAGACGACCAGCGAACGAAAGGTACGATACGAGAGAGCGGCATAGCAACCCCCCTCCGCCCCAATCTGGCCGCGCACCGCACGCAGCGTTTCTGGAAACTGACCGCCGGCGACAGGTGCCAGCAGAAGAAAAGGGAAAGGGTGGGCAAAGAAGCAGCACGTCGCACACCTTGCGCCCGGTGCCTCCCCCCCCCCCCCCCCCCGGCCTGCGTCGTCCCCTACCCACGGTAAGCAAAGAAGCAAGAAACGCCGCTGTGCCCGATGATACAGTTCCCAAAGAATCCCTGTCTCCATCGTCGACCCCCCCTCTATTCCACCCCAAACGAGCACCATACAGAGTCGGAGAGCAGCAGACAGGAATAGCTGAATGGCTGGCCAGCGGCCACACGCTTGCCGGAGGGTGAAGATGGACACAGCTGATTCTGACGATAGCATCAAGCAGGTCCGCCCCCCACGCTCGACGTCTTGACCTCCCCTCCCTTCGTGGTTTTCTTTTCTTGCCTTTAGGCAAGTACTTCGGGTGTTTGGGGCGCAACAGCTCCAGCTTCCCAATATGTGAGTTTCTTCGGCCCATGCGCCCTTTCATCCGGACGCCGTTGATGCCATTTGTGGTTGCCTCCATTCATGTCCAGGCTCACACTTGCTCCCTTGGCATCTGGTCGCTAATACGCTCCCCCCCTGAACAGGAAGTTCGGCAAGCAGATTCAAAAACGGCAGCTCGAGGTGCCGGAGTATGCAGCGAGCTTCGTCAACTACAAGGCTCTCAAAAAGGTCAGACTATGCAATACAGGCAGTCTTGTCTCGCAACTCATGGGGTGCAAAATTTCTGACAACATTCTCACCTTCTCATAAACAGCTCATCAAGCGACTCTCGGCGACACCGGTCCTCGGTGCCCAGGATGATCCTCACCGCTTGGCCACACCAATAGATTCACAAGCTGCTCTACAGGCCAACAAGGCGACGTTCTTTTTCCAACTTGTAAGACAAACATCACAGGCTGCGGTCTTGTACTGCCTCTGAGACCCTTGGAAGGAGTATGCCGAGTGTATCTCGTCCTCGTACATGGTGCTAACCAGCGTGGAACAGGAACGTGAGCTCGAGAAAGTCAACGTCTTCTATCTACAGAAGGAAGCCGAGGTAAGTCCTTCGTCCTGTTTGCCCCTATTTGCCCCAAGTCCTCGCGTCCTCTATCAATGGTGGCGCAGGATACTTCTTGCCAGGAAAGCGCGTGATAGCTAACACATGAGGCAGCTCAAAGTTCGGTTAAAAACCCTCCTGGACAAGAAAAAGGTCCTCCGTTCAAGAGGCAATGGCATTTCCCGGCGGTCCGCCAAGTTCACCACCCTGCAGGAGGGCTTCCAGCAGTTCGCCAACGATCTCAACAAGCTGCAGCAGTTTGTGGAGATCAACGGCACGGCCTTCTCCAAAATTCTGAAGAAATGGGACAAGACCTCGAAATCAAAGACCAAGGAGCTTTACCTCTCCCGTGCTGTTGAGGTTCAGCCGTTCTTCAATGCTACCGTCATCAGCGAGCTGTCCGACCAGGCCACGACAAGTCTGCAAGAGTTGGGCGCCTGGGCAGACGGCGACCATGAAATCCGCTTCGATGGCCGCACCCAGCAACCAGACCACATTGTCAGCAGCCAGCACCTTCTGGGCACCGACGAGGGCGATGCCGACACACTCCTGCTCGATACGGTCTTGGCGGGCCACTTGGAGTCTTTGCGCGATCTGCTGGGACGCATGCGTGACGCTGTCACAGAAGGTGTCGGTGGACAAGAGGACGGCAGCAGCATCGCCACCAGGGACATCGCCTTGAAGGAGCGTGTGACACGCACCTTCCTAGCGTCTATCAACGAGGGATCGCACGACTCATTACAGGCGCTCATCGACACCAGTCTCGTCGACGTGCAGAGCGAGGACGACATCAACGAGCGAAACTGTCTACACCAAGCCACAATATACGGCAACAACTTCGTCCTCGACTTCGGTATCTCCCACGGTGTTTCCGTAACCAGGACCGACGTCTACGGCCGCGTTCCTCTGCATTATGCCAGTATGCACGGCCGTCTCGACATGCTCGACGCCCTTCTCAAAGGTATGCACCCGTGCCCTGTATGGAAATATTGAGTTTGATCTAGTTCTGATCCCCCCCCCCCCCCTTTCAACAGTCGGCCCTGAGGCGATTGATCTCATTGACCATGATAACTTCACGCCTTTGATTCACGCCATCATCCACGGCCACTTGGATTGTGTTAGCCGTCTCCTCGAGAAGTCGGCTCGTATTGACCCCTTCTCCGATGCTGACCATGTGCCTCTCAACTTGGCCTGCGAGCACGGCTCCGATGCGATTGTCGAGCTCCTCCTGAAGCACGGTGCCCACATTCTCCCTGACGCGGAAGGGTTGTATCCGCAGCATCTTGTTGCTCGAGCTGGGCGTGGGCCATCCTTGTTGCTCCTTCTTCAACAGTACGGTGCCGATCTAAATCAAATCGACAAGCTGTATGGGTGGACGCCAGTCGTTCACGCGGCAAGCGAAGGCAACGTTCCCTGTTTGAAAGCCCTGCTCGAAGCGGGTGTCGACCCCAACATTCTCGATGAAAAGGACCTCCCCGCCATGTACTACGCTGCTTGGGAAGGACACCTGGAGTGTATGAAGCTCTTGACGCCGTACAGCAAAAAGAAGAGCAGCAGAAACCAGGAGAGTCCATTCGGGCTCAAACCGGCTACAGACATCGGACTTGGAGCGTACGGCGGTGGAAGCAGCACAGCACCCGGCCCCATGGCATTGGATCCTGATGCCATTCCTATTCTCGAGCTGCCGCCTCCAATTATCCCACTCCGCCGCTACGGCCACAACTTCCTCGACACCAAGACCGTCGTCCAGATCAACTTTGAGGACCAGAACGGTGAGCCACCACTAGTCTTCTTCCACGACGGCAAGTATCCTGCGGCGCGGTTGACCGTATCCTCCAAGGTCGCCGACTTGATTCCCAAAAACATTATGCTTCCTTTTCAAGAAGACACGCGTCTCGTCTTCTTCCAGGTTGACAATCTGGACTCCTTCGTCCTGGATTTTGATGTTTTCCCTACATACGGTGCGAAAATCATTGCGAAAACGGTCGCTCTTCCCAGCACCTTCCGCGCTCCCCTGGGCAGCTCCGGAAGCAGCTGCTGCTTGCCCTTGTTTGACCCCCGTCTACGCGCCATCGGCCAGATCAGCTTCTATACACAGGTCATCAAACCTTTCCCGGGGAAGCCGCTCGAGATTGCTGATTTCGAAACCTACTGGAAAGCGACGAGCCAGCTTGAGGGTCATCCCAGCTCGTTCATTGCCGGCTCCAGTCTGTCCGGCAACTATGTGCGTCTCTATGTCCAGCATACGAGCGACGGCGTCCCGGTTCTCTGGCCTTCGTGGACTGTGCGCTGCGGAGGAAGCAGCGGCGCCGCTGCGGGCGCCGACGCCATGGTGGACGTGTCGGGCGACGGCCATCGGATCGACATCCCCGTTGCTCGCCTCAGCTATGAGCAGTTCCAGGTTGCTACGGCGACAGCGCCCGGCCGCCCACATCTGGAAGCGCTCCCATCCTCTCCGCTTGACGCGGTCTCCCATGTGCATCGCGTGTTGGCCACCTCCGGTGTGACGCTGCGGGATGCGCTCGCCTTGCTGCCCGCTGGCATGCATGTCAACCTGCAGATTCTCTACCCGAGTGCCGAAGAAGAGAAGGCATTGGGGCTGGGCGGGCTGGGCAGCGTGGACCTCAATACCGGCGTCGATGCCCTTTTGGCCGTCGTGTTCGACCATGCTCGTGCCCAGCGTGTGCACACGCCCGACGTGGTGCGGTCTGTCGTCTTCAGCTCCTACAACCCCGGCCTGTGCACGGCGATCAACTGGAAGCAGCCCAACTTCCCTGTTTTCCTGTGCAACGACCTTGGCCGAGAAGACGACGCCACTGTGGCGGCGGCGGTGCCCGATGGCGTGTGGAGCAGCGGACGGCGGACGGCATCGATCAAGGAGGCCGTCCGAACGGCGCAGAGCAACAACTTCATGGGGCTGGTCTGCAGCTCTCGTCTTTTGGTGGGTCTTCCTCTTCAGTTTCTCGGCCCTTTTTGTCCTTACTTTCCCACACCCGAATTGGTAAAAACGATTGCTAACCATTTTATCTTCTTTTCTTTTCTTTTCCTCCTTTATCAGGACATGGTTCCCGCGTTGGTCGACGCAATCAAGTCTCAGGGCCTGGCGCTCGTCATCGACAGGTCCGCAGAACAGGTGGCCGACTCGAGCTCGCTTCTTGACCCCTTCCCGCGGCTGCCCGAGGGCATTGACGGTGTGCTGAAGAGCGACGGCGTTTTGCGATTCAACGAGTCTATCGATATGTAAATCTGGGAAACCCCAAAGGGACAACAGCAGAGATGCCCCTTTTTTTTGCGACAGAAAGAGGAGAAAGCACTCTGACGATTTTGGCAAGAAGAAGAGGAGGAAGAGAACGGGAAGGCCTTGGAGGAGATAGAGTAGAAAGGTTGGCAGAGGGAGGGGCGGGCACGGCGGGCACGGGGGACTAGAACATGGCGGTAGCCGGTTTTCTGGGTAAGGGGGATAGGTGAACATGCGAAAAACAAAGCCATAAAAATACCATGACGGGGAAACAAGGGAACGGCCCCTTGGTGCGGCTGAGAGAGAAAGGAGGTTTTTGATTAAGAGGTGGGAAAAGAGTTATATGTTTATAGATGGCTTGGTGTGCTCCTGTGTCGCAGACTTTGTTCCGATCCCGAGAGGTCGGGGAGGGGTCCCGTCTTGTTGTAAAACACAAAAGAAGATATATACATGTATATAACTCCAAATGGCAATACTAGGTGAATAACCAAGGCGGGAAAAAGGACTCCGTTTTCTGGTTGCAAAAGACGGATGTAAACATTCAGCTGCTTTTTTTTTTTTGGCTTGATGGCAACAACCCAAACTGTCTCTAAACACGAGGGAATCTTGAGAATAAAAAAAAGGGGGAAAGACGACAAAAAAAACCAAAGACATTGAAAAAGAATATAAAAAACTCCCCAGCCATAAACTAAGAAGACCTCCCTCCCCACATAAACAGAACAAACCCCCTTCTTTCTCTCCAGTGCCCCCCCCCCCCCCCTTCCTTCTTCTCATCTCTTCTCTTTTTCGTTCTAGCTGCCGACTCATGCCATGCCAGTTTGTTGTTTTACTTCTCTGCTCCTTCTTGACCCCCGTCTTCCCTTTGGGGGCCCTGCACCTTGGCACCCTAGATTCGACCGAAAAAAAAGAAAAAAAAGGAAGAAAAAAGGGATGTTTGCCCATTCTTATTCACTTCCCACCTTGTGTTTTTTTCTTCTTCCCGCTCTCGAGAAAGTGACCTGCTGTCTTACCTCGCCTCTCAAGAAAAGTCTTTAAAGTCGTCTCGAGAAAGACAAAAAGAGCTCGCAGACACACCTGAAAACCCCTTGGAATCAAGATTCACAGACACAGCTGTGAATTTTGCTCAAAGACCAAACGAAAAAAAAACAGCACTGACATGGCGACTCAGGTTTCTTGGGGAAAAGGGACAAAAAGCACAATAATGCAGAAAATGGGTTTTAAGAGAAGTCCTAACGAAAAGAGAGAGAGAGAGAGAGAGAGAGAGAGAGAGAGAGAAAGAGAAAATTGCGGACAGGACAGACGGAAGAGTGAACCAGAGGAATAAAAAGAAATAGAAAAAAAATATAGGACAGACTGCCATGCCCAAAGCAGAAGAGCGCATATTGGACAAGGGGAAAAGGTGTGACCGGGCGAGACAAGAGAAACAAAAAAACAAAACCAAAGAAAGTACCACCCCAAAAAATCCCCGGCCCTTGCCAGAAACGAGCACAGGCAGTTCCGTCAAAAAAGAGTATGAAAGGAAAAGCAGAGAGCCCCGTCGTTTCAAATGCTCTACCAAACCAGCACGAGACTTGGACGAAAGACGAAAGACACGAAAGTGCCTGTCCGAACAAGATATTGACGGCTGCGAAGAAGGGGGGAGGGAGAAAACAAACACTCCCATCTTTCTCACCCTCCCTCTTCTTCTCCCGCCTCCTCTCCCTCTCCCCCACCCCCATAGCAAAAGGAGCCAAAGGTTGGGAAAGGGTTGCTGCGAAAACGGCGGGCGGAGCAAGAAAAGCCCGAAAACAGTCGACGAGATGGGATTTGGTGCCGCATCTAGCTCTTGCCGTAAAACTCGTTCATTTTGGCCATGACGATCGTCATGTCTGCTTTTGCCGCCGACAGGGCGTCTGTTATGCGTGCGAGGCAGACGCTGTCGTCGTTTTCTGGCGTCCCGTCGAGCGTCATGTTCTTGCCGTACTGCTGGATGGCCTGGCACTGGTCCTTCATCTTGACGAAGCCGAGGGCGGCCGACGAGCCCTTGAGAAAGTGGCCGAGATCAGACAGGTCTCTGAGTTTGTTCTCGGCTCTTTTTGAGGGGAGGGAAGAATGAACCTGTTAGCGAGGCCACAACTCCAATATGATGACAACAGAGAGCTCTCTCTCTCTCTCTCTCTCGTGCGTTGCCAGGCGGGGCCAACTTACAGGGCCGAGTCCATCTTGCTGAACGTCTCCTTGGCCTGGTCAAAGTAGTCGTACACCAGGGTCTGGCTGAAGTCGTGCGTATTCGGGTCATCCATCTCGAGGATCTGCTCGAACGCCGCCTCGCTGATGCTGTCTCCAAAGTTGAAAGACATTGTGCGTTTCTTCTTTTCCTTCTTTTTCCTTTTCCCCTTATTTTCCTTGTTTCTTCTTCTTTCCGTTGTTGACCGGGACTGGATAGCACTTTCTCGGAGAGACGTTCGTCTCGGTCCGCAAACTGTTCTCTGCACGCGTCACGTCAGCCGGCATATTAACATTAGACAGAGGCGTTGAAAGGCAAAGACAGACCCCCCTCCCCCGAGGGTCCCAGGGCCCAGCATGTGCAGGTGCAGACCTCAAGCAAAAGAGGCCGTTCTGCGGCGAGGACGTACTGGCCACAGGCCAGGACTGGAGCCGGAGAGGGAAGGAACAGCAAAGAAGAAGAAGAGAAGAAGAAGAAGAAGAAGAAGAAGAAGAACAAGAACGAGAACAAGAACAAGAGGAAGCGAAGACGGGACTTGTGGGCCGAGTGAAAATGGGGTTGCTGATAAGGAATCAAAAAACACCAAAGAGCAAAGAGCAAAGAAACACAGACCGAGCCTTGCTGTTTGTAGAATAAAAGGGCGGCTGGCAGGGGAGAGGAGCACAGTGCTGGGCTTTGATTTTTCTGGACAAAAAGAACAACGGCCGGACGGGGGGTTATGGGCATGATGGGATGGCCAGGCCACCGGGCGAGCCCGCACGCCCAGACAGACGAAGCACTTGTCATCAACGCTGGTCTAGTGGGCCCGATGCTAGGAAAAGGGGAAGGAGGGGGGGGGGGGGGGGGGGGGGGGGGGGGAGAAAGGGTTCAAACCCCGCGTTCCTGGGGCCATCGTACGCTGGACGCAATACTGTGCGGCAAGAAACGGCGAAGATCTCGTCGCGGCACAGGCTGCTCTGCTCTCTTGGTGTGCAGACGTGGCAGGGACGAGAGAGACAAAAGGGGGAGGAGGGTGGTTTGTCATATGGGACGGCAACTGGCCGGGACCAAGTTGATCTGCAAGAGAGAAACAGAAACAAAAACAAAAACAGAAACAGAAAAAGGAACAGGGCCGGGATGCGCGTCCTGCAGATGCAAGCGTGGCGGGCACACTCGTTTGCCGGGTCCGGTCCATGCGGTTCTTGCTCCAGAGGGCGTGTTTCAAGAAAACACTTACATTTGCCGACCCCAAAGGCCACACACACACACACACACACACACACACACACACGCTGCTGCTGCTACCGCTACGGCGCCGGATGGGAGCAAGAGTGCGGCCGGGGGGGGAGAAGAGCCGATGAGACGACGAGCGAGTGCCGGCGTGAGAGGAGAGGCCCAACCGGAGCTGGGACGAACGAGAGACGCTGCAGAGTCGAGTGGACGAGAAGCGGCGGCCGTTGATGTTGGGAGACGGAAAGGGGGGGGGGGGGGGGGTGATTTATCTGGATGCGCTGGTCGGCATTCACAACGGACGGCGTTCGATATCGTGGCGATGGCCCTTGGCTGGTGAGGCTGGCGCCTTTGCAATACGAAGCAAGGATTTGACGGTTGACGGTTGACGGTTGACGTCTTCAGCCTTCCGTCTTCGGGTGTCCTGTCCGCGTCCGCGTCCGAGTCCTCGTCTGTATCCTGTGGTCGTGGCTGGTCTGGGGGCACTGGCCCTGCCCTGCAATACGTGGGCTCCTATGTCCGGAACGGGGGAGGGTGGACGGCGAGTGGTTGGCTCCAGAGGGTGTCGTGTCGTGGGCACGGCCGTCGGCGGAGCAGGCAGAGGACAGATGGTGATGCTGACGCCCCTCTTTGGAAGCAGAAAAAAGAATGAGAAAAGCTGAGACGGGCCGTGGACGACCAACGCGAGCCGGGGCCGCTGGAATCAAGGAGTTTTTAAAAACGGCCGAGAGGGTTGTGTGCAAAGCCTTTCTGGGTCGGACGCGCTCCAAGTTTGCGAGAGACCGAATGCGGTTTGGCTCGGAGCTTGTGGAGGGTGGTGGGCAGCGAGAGACCTGGCCTGCGTCGTGGAGGAGTTGACAAGGGGGGGAGAGGGGGGATGAGGTCTTTCATGGAGTTGGGCTGCTGTCCCGTAGTAGGGACGTCTAGGGACGTTTTTGGTGGGAGGCCTAGGCCAAGGTCCGCCGTTGACGGAATTTTGGCTCCTTGCATCCTCCGCGCCGCCTGCCCCCTCCCCCCCCCCCCTACCCCCCCCACCCCGCCAGAAATCCATGGGCCCGCTGCGCTAATGTCAAACTCCGACTAGTCAGTGCACTATTCGTACGGGGGGGGGGGGGGGGGGGTTTGTGCGCGAGCCGGCTTTAAGGACCCTCCGCTAACGCCCTAAAACCACACAGTGTCGGTTGTGGCGTGCTGGCCAGGTGTGGCCAGGCCAGGCGTGGCGGCCATCGCACAGACGAGACGTACTCGTATTATCTAACATCTTGAGATCTCTTGGGACAAAGCCGGTTTCCTACGAGTTGTCTTACATATTATACGCTGTATGTTTACAAAGAAGATGCAAAGCAAGATACTACGGGGTCGCTCCTTCCCCCCTTCGCAGCTGCCACGCACCTGCCCTCCGACGGTGCTCTAACCATAATGAAGAAGAGCGTTTGACGATAGTGGCAACGGTAGCAATAAATAGTATGACAGCGCCCCGGTCTTTCCTTCTCTTCTCGGCAATCCTCTGTGCAACGGCGGGCACTGGCGTGCCGTCTGGCGCCGAGCCCTGTTGCGAGGAAGGAACAGAAGGAGCATCGCAGCAGGCCGTTCTTTTCCTTCCTCTTCTGGCCGCGCCCCCCCGCCCCGGCTGGGATCTGATTACGGACGACAAAAACAGGGGAGCGGGGCTGACAGGGTGTCTTCGCTTGCGATGGGGCGCCAGCGAGAGTGGCCAGGCCTACTTCGGAGCCACAGGCTGCTGCCCCCGCTCGGCGCCGCTGGCGGGTGTCGTTGCGGGCGCCTCTTTTCTTCTTTTCCTTGTTTCCTTTTCTCCTTTTTTCCTTTTCCTCCTTCTCCTTCTTCCTCCTCGGGGGGAGGGGGGCGCTCCATGTCGGCCCTGCTGTTATTCGGCAGTGCCCTGGAGGCCAGGCCACGCTCTAGCGCAGTGCCGTGTAAGCGGTGGGCTCTGCCCGAAGAGGGCAGGCCGTTCCAGTTTATCGGCACGCACACACAGTGCCCCGTCCAAAGTCTCTCTATGACGCAATGGCCCACAACCCCCAAAACGCCGACCGCCGCGCGCGCGCGGAAGGCACATCCCACCCATGCAGGCAGCCTATTGAGGCCCTTCCCTTTCTGGCGGCACAATCATCAGATACGAGACGGAGACGGAAGGTGCGGCAGCTTCCCACCCCCTCCAGACGGTGTCCTTGTCAGTTCAGAAATACGGTGGACCACTTGCACGTATTCTTGCTGAAATAACGGTAGATATATTCCGACAGTCCTGGATTAATAATATCCTCCGCATCCGCATCTGTTGGGAACGACGAAAAGACCAAAAGACCAAAAGACCAAAAGACCAAAAGACCAAAAGACCAAATGCACAACGACGACGAGCAGGGAAAACCGCTGCACCGAAGCAAAACCCATCTCGTGCTTCGCGACAGTCCTCTCGAGGTTCTCGGGATTTCCCCGCAGGCAACGCCGCCAAGGATGGGGGGACACGCAAAACCACGGCCGCCCTTGGCGTTTTCTGCGTCGCCTGCGTTTGCTGTCCTCCGTACTCCCCGTACCCATTCCTCCCTGTTCTGCCCCCCCCCCCCCCCCCACCATCGTCAGACCCCCCCTCTTTTGTCTCTTGTCCCCGGGCTCGGCTCCAGTGTCTCGTACTCGTCGACCGCCCCTGTGGCATGTTTTTCTCAGCACTACGAGCACGGTCCGTACTCATGTCAGCATGCGGCGAATAAAAACCCTTCCTCGCCCTAACCTTGAGCGAGTCCGATTGCGAACCGGGGGGGGGCAAGGGGGGTGACGGGGCGACGACGACGACGAAGAGCGGTGAACAGCAGCCGAGGATGGACACGAATATGGACGGGGGGCTCGACCATGCGCCATCGGAATGCAAAAGGGACAAGGGCGGGGGGCGGCTGGTTCAACTGAACGGACAGAATTTTTCGTTCTTTCGTTCTTTCGTTCTTTCGTCAAAAGTGCTTGTCCCCGCGGCGGTCCTTTTTTGCAACGTTGTGTCAGCGGCACCGTCCGCTAAGTCTTTTGACACATTGTGCTGTTTAGGTGTTTAGGTGTCTGGGCGTCGGACGCTTCTCGCCAAAAGCTGCATCGTCCTCCGACGTCATAGTACGACGTACTCCGTCGGCGGCTGCAGAGGCAGGCAGGGGTTCGCTTTCCCCACCACGCTCGTCCGGTCTGCACCAATCAGACACTGCCGGGAGCTGTCACTTTTGTCTCCAGCCAACGCACCCGACCCGCAACTGGACACGGCGGTCCACCAATGTGACAAGAAGCAGGAAGATACACACTCGGTCTGTGAGACAATGCTCGGACATTTACATGTAAGATAGCTTACAATATGGCACACACACGCGCACTTGCATTCACCCCGCAACCAAGGGCGCCAGGTGCTGAGCCCCTCCCTCTGCGTGCGGGATGCTCGATGTTTCTGCGTCGTCGTCGTTGTGTGCTCTTTTCACCTTTGCATCGAGGGGCTGCTTCAGCACCGGAAGATACAGCGCCCGGCCCTACCCTGCGCGTCGCCGCCGTTGGCCGTCTGAACCTCGCTCGAGCTTGACGCGGGCCCTCGGGGGTCGATATGGCCCCCTCGTTGGCAACGCCGGCGGGGAGCACCGGACTGCCTGAGGGGGGGTATTCTGGCTTTTTGATCTGCCTTTACAAGACGACAACGAACGCGAGAAACAGAACGGGCGGCCAGCGAGGGGAGACGTCTCGCGCGGTTGGCGGCAGCCCACACTCTGCAGTTTTTCTACACCGGGGGGGGCCTCCAAGGTCTTTGATATGCTCTCCTCCCGTGAATCTGGATCGTGCCCTGGACTTGATTTGACCCCGCTGATGCATCCGCCCCCTCTGCCCAGTAGATCAAAAAGGAGAAAAGAAAAAAAAGGAAAAAAAGGGAAAAAAACATCATCCTTTGTCTCGACCCCACTGCCTATGAACCAACGGACGTTCCCAACAAACAAGGAACCGTCCTATCCTTGCGGCGGCGAGTTTTCACAACGACCAACGCTTCTGTTCTAGTGCCCCGTCTGAGCAAGGGGGCTCGCCTCGCTACAGCCCGGACCGGTATCTTCTACCAGCGTACGGCGTACTTTTTATGATGCAGCCCCCAACGCCGCACGTTTTGGACAGCTGACAGGCTGCTTCCAGCGTGGCATTTTTGCGTTTAGCGAGCTGGGGCTGTGGGGCTTAGGGCTAGAAGAAAGTCAGAAGAAAGACAGACAGGCGGTGGTTTCGTTCATTCCCACGACGTTGAGGGCGCAAAACGATCTTTTTCAAAGGGGAGACGAGAGGAGATACTCCGTACAGAAGAGGAAAACGACAGGTCGAGGGCTCCATATGCTTACAGTGCGCCTGGGCGCACTGGTTTGGCGGGGCCTTTTTTGGCACCCAACACAGACACTGGACGACGGGTTTGCCAAGAACTTCCTCCTCTCTCGTCTGTTAAGAGAAGGAGAGGAGAGAGAGAGGGAGAAAGGGGGGAGAGGAAGAGAGAGGAGAGAAAGAAAAAAACCCGACGTTTTCTATTATTCTTTTTTTTTTGGCTCCGTATTGGCGTCAGAAGGTTGGACAGACGCCGTCTTTAACACTACGTTTTGTTTTTCTCTCTCCCCCCACCCTCCCATCTTTTTTCTTTCGTCTCCTTTTCCTCTTGCTTGGTCTTTTCTTGGCCTCTGAGGGAGAACCCGCTTGCGCCGGAGGGGAACGTTGAGACCGAGCTGCCCCAGAAGAAAAGGAATAGGGAAAAAAACAGCCTCAAGCTGTGTCTGGGAGCCGCGCGCGAACCCAGCATTGCCCTTTTTTCTTCTTTTCTTTTGGGGGGAAAAAAAAATGCGGCCACATGACGTAGATTCCAAATCGACAAACTGCAAGAGGTGGGTGTCGAGCAGACTCGAAGAAAAAAACAGGGTTTTTGCAAGACGCATGAAACTTTGCAGCACAACCACTGCCATATAGGGTTCGGAGGCTTATCTCTTGGTAGTTTTCGACTTCCATTGAAGTGTCAAAACCTCAACCCCCCCGGCCCCACCCCCAATGGCTCTGTGGCCAGATCCTTGGGATCTACCATACGAGCCCCCCCCCCCCCTTTCCCAAGATGATACTAGTAGGAGAGAGAGGCAGTGGCGGGCGTCTCTCTGTGAGAATGCCTCGTTGCGAGAGAGTCGTGGGGGTTCCTCATTTGTGGACTACGGAGTACGACCGGGGGGGGGGAGTTGAGGAGGGAAAGGGACGGGAAGCCAGCTCGCATTTCTCCTCGTTTCCACCTCTCTTGCACCGCTGTTCTGCTTCCAAGGGCCCCTCGTCCGAGAGGCGCGTCTGAGAGGCTGTTATGGCTCCCCCGGTCTTTTCGTCCTCTTCTATTTCCTCCTGCCGCCAAAGGAGAATGCATTGCATACGAGGAGGCCCGACTCGCCGTTCCCCAAAGGAAGGGGGCCAGCACAGCAAGGAGCTAGAATAGAGGGCACGCATCGGGGGCCACACGTAAAGAGGAGACAAAGTGTACATCCACTCTTTGAACGCAAAAAGGGCTTCGCTAAATGGTGCGAGGAGCAGAAGAGAAGGGCTCGTCCCCCTCTTGCCCCCCTGCTCCCCTCGAGCTATCTAACTGCTGCAGGTTTCCACGTCTCTACAGAATCACTTTGGTTGCCACGCTCAGCAGCCAGGCGGCATCTTGCCACGTGCCCTCGTTGGCCCGCGGAGGCGGCGGCACCGGGTCCTCGGCGATGTTCACCTCGCCCTCAAATCGCCGCCGGCTGGTCCATGCCGGGCCTCGCTGGGCCCAGCCCGGAGCAACACGCTGCCGCCGCCTGCGGACCCGCCGTTTGCTGCTGAACGGCCGCACCTCGACACCATCTGCCACGCCATTCTCTCCACCGCCGGCCACAGCCTCAATCTCACCGTCATCCTCGTAGCTGTTGTCGTCGTCGTCGACGTCGTCGGCTTCGTCACCGTCTCCGTCTTCGTCATCGTCGTCTTCCTCCTCCGCATCCTCGTCTGCCTCCCCTTCACTCTCCTCCTCGCCCTCCGTCTCTTGGACCGAAAAGAGCGACCAGCCGAGCACGCTGCCCAGCCACGATCCCACGATGCCGCCGGCCTTCTCACGCTTGACCAGCCGCCGGATCTGGTCCTCGTCCTCTAGACGGGTGTCCCGCTGGCGGAACTCAATGGCCTCGAGCTTCTCGTCGAGATTGACAAAGTCAGGCCCGGCAAGCGCCATGCCGCTGCCAGCGCCCCCGAGCCCGGCCGCACCAAAGCTGTCACCGCCGTCTTCGTTGTACTCATCATCCTCGGCGAAACTGGCATCGTCAAAGTACCCGCCGCTGGCCAACAACGGCTCGCCGCCGTTGTGGTCCAGCGAGCGCCGCTCCATCGGTGTGAAGAGCGGCACCCGGCTGCCGGCTCGGCTGTGAGGGCGGCTGTTGGCCCGGCTCCCCATGCGACTGCCCGACCGGCTCGCCGTTGCAGACACCGTTCGCAGATGGGCCGCCAACGTGGAGGGGTCATGATCCCAACTGCCCCGGCGACTCCCGCGCCGACTGCCCCCGGCGACCCGCTCGAGGACCTCCCGCTCGCGCGCCAGCTCGCGCTCAAACGCGGCCACATCCTCGGTCTCCTCAGCGCCACGGAGCCCGCTCAGGCTCGTCGAGCTCGCGCGCGCCGTCAGCCAGCTCTGGCCCTTGGACTCGCGGGTTTCGGTGGCGACGATGGCGGCTGCGCGGAACAGCCAGTCGCCTGACGAATTGTCGTCGTTCTGGTCGGTCTTGCGGCGCCGGTGGTGGTGGCTGCCATTGGCGAGGCGTGCCGCGACGCCGCCACCGCCCAGTGCTTCGGTGCCCGCCGCATCGCCGCCGGCAAACCGAGCAGCCAGCAGGTGCGTGGTTGATCGGCTCTTGGGGAGTGCATGGGAAGAGCGGCCTTTTCTGCCACCAGCAGCCGCGGCCGTCTGGGTGCCCGCCGCGCTGCGGCCGCCCTCAATGGAGCGCGAGCGCGACGGCGTCACAGCCGGGGGCGATTTGGAGAGCAGCCGCGGTGTGGTCGGGGCCGACCGGCCCTGGATGTAGGAGGGGACGCGAGAAATGCTGCCGTCGGTCGTGCCGTGTGACGCAATCATGAAGTAGGCATGGCTGTCGATGATGTCGGCGCCGTCCAAGTCGTCGCGCAGCGGCAGACGCGTCGTCAACGGCGCGAGCGTGAGATGCTGGAGATTGACGGCCGACCGGTTCTTTCGGCGCGCCTGCTGCTGCTGGGAATATGGGAGGTCCATCTCTCGATGGTCGCTGGCCACGGCCTATTGGGGAAAGGTGGTCTGATCGGTAGGCGGGACGCGAGCGAGTAAAAGCCCTGGCTTTCTTCTGCTCCTCTCTCGAGACGGTAAAAGTGTTTCCGCAATGGCAAGATGTTGATGCAGCGAGATGTAAAGTGCAACGCGCGCTGAAAGGATCAAGGCAAAGAGGCTGCGAAATCTGTCCCAAACGAAGAACGGCAATATATCCGATAGTTTTTTGGGGATGCGGGTGGCGATTGTTGGGACGACCAGGACCAACAGCTTTGGCTGGAGAGACGGGAGGAAAGTTTTGTGTTCCTTTGGGTCACTTAGAGGAGCTGGGGGGGGGGGCGGCCAGCTGAAAGAGAGAGCAAGGGAGGGAGAGGATGGGGGCTGGATGAGGAGGGCTGGGCACATGGAGCCGAGGGGAGGCGCTGAGCTTGTGGCTTGTGCAGCCGAGAGGAAGGACCACGCGAATCAAGGCAGGAGGAGCACACCAACGACCCAAGTACCGACCAAAATGGCAGGCACCAGGCAGAACGGAGGGAAGGAGGGAAGGAGAGATGAGAGGCAGCACGAGCGAGAATAAGAAGGTGCAAAGGACCAAAGCAAGATAAGAGTGTGAGCCTGGCGAAAGAACGAGTGGTCTGCCCAGCTGTCTTCGTATCTTACGAGAACGCATCTTACGAGTACAGGTCACAGGAAGAGTTTGGCAGACGAAGGAGAAAAAAATTCATGCAAACGGGCGTTTATTATTCGCCGAGTGTCGCAGAGCGAGATGGTCGTGGTCTCGCCCTCATCGCAGCTCTCGAGTCGTCCGTGAGCGGCTCCTTCTCTTTTTTGCTTCCTTTTTTTTCTCGGTCGTCTGTTCTTTCCGTTTTCATCCCGAAAGATAATAGGAATGCACAACTGGAACGCAAGGCAAGACCGCACAGCACTGGTCGTCCCAGGAAGTTGCTGGGCAATATGCACTGTGCCTGGGGGCTCTGGCGGGGAGGTGCCTGGCGACTTTATGAGTGGCCCCGCACAGTGCCACATATTCTCAAAGTGCATCACCAGAAAAGGCAAACAAAACTTTTTCACACGGATCGCTCCTTCTCTGTGTGACGATTCGACGGAACAACCGCCCACAACCGCTATATTCAGTCGTTGGAGCCGAGTTCACAGCCATCGCCACTGCAAACAACAGAGCCCACAAGCTCCTCGGACAAGAACACGCCGCCCTCCTCAGGGTTTGCCCTCGCTTCGTCAAGGCTACCTACCTGCCATGAGGAACCTGCGCAACATCCGCTACGATGTGTGCCATGCTGCCGCTGCCGCCTCGGCGGCTTGCTGGGATGCCGGCCAAGACGACATCATCACGGCATTTGGGCCTTCAGAGCACGACCCTGAGGTGCGGCTGGCCCGCGTTGTGGACCAGGCTGAGCTGTAAGCTCCATTCCTGCTCATGTGTCTCATCGGTTCTGCCCGCGCTCGGTGCTCCTGCCTGTGTCTAACCGAGGTCTCTTGTAGGAAATGCCATGACATTGCTTCGTGGCCTGCCCCCAGCCCAAGCCCAGACGTGCCCGTGGACCGCATTGTGAGCCTGCATTACTTTGGCGACCTGACGACGGCCTGCGTCGTGATGGCGGGCGGCGATATCGTCATGGCGCGCGAGGACACGGCTGGGTTCCACGATCCGGTGCACATTGAGATTGTCGGCTCCGTGGACCCCGGCATTGCTGCTGCCCGCTGGTCTCCCGACGAGGAAGTCCTGGCGCTCGTCACCACCGGCGGCACTCTGCTGCTCATGAGCCGCGGCTTTGAGACAATCGGCGAGACACCTTTGACGCCGGCTGACCTGGCCGCCTCCAAGCACGTCTCCGTTGGCTGGGGCAAGAAGGAGACCCAGTTCAAGGGCCGTGGTGCTGCAAAGGCCATGCGTGACCCCACCATCCCCGAAATCGTCGACGACGGCACCCTGAGTGCGGCGGATGACGGCTCTGCCGTGACGATCAGCTGGCGGGGCGATGGTGAGTACGTCGCCGTCAATGCTGTGGAGAAGATAGTAGAAGGACACGCGACTCCGGACTCGCCAGACAAGCAACGCCGCGTTGTTCGCGTATTCAACCGCGAGGGCGTTCTCGATAGCGCCAGCGAGCCCGTTGACGGTCTTGAGGGCCAGCTGAGCTGGCGACCCTCTGGCAATCTGTTGGCCACGGTCCAGCGAAAGCCAGCGGCAGCAGATGCGAGCGACACGTTCAACATCATCTTCTTTGAGCGCAATGGCCTGCGACACGGCCAGTTTGAACTGCGCCCCCCATCAACTGGCACTGTGGGCGGGCCCGTCAGCCTGGAGTGGAACACAGACTCGACGGTTCTTGCTGTCACATACGACGGTGTTGTTCAGCTCTGGACCATGGGCAACTACCACTGGTATCTGAAGCAGGAGATTCCATCCAAAGGACATAAACCACTCACGGTGTGGCACCCGGAAAAGGCGCTGCGCTTGGTCACTTCCGTGTCCGGCGGCCTCGCGAGCGCCGAATATGTCTTTTCGATTGCTCGAGGGTCGCTTGCGGCGTCCACCGACCACGGCTCTGTTGCAGTCATCGACGGAAAGACTCTCAAGCTCACACCGCTACGCGCAGCGAACATGCCGCCACCAATGAGCCTCTTTGAGCTCCCAATTAGCCGACCCGCCGTAGACGTCGCTTTTGCTGCAAGTGACGAGGCCTTTGTTGTACTGCACGCGGCCGGGCTTGAGGTGTTTTCATGGTCATGGCCAACCGCTGGAAAACGCCCACAGATGCCGAAACTAGAGGCCTCGCTCTTGTTTTCGGCAGATGACGTCCTTTCTGACCTCGTCCCACTGCAAGTCAGCTTTCTGCAGGACCAGACAAGCACTGTCTGCGTTCTGGGATGGAAAGATACCATGCACGTTGCCTCGTTTGATGTAAGGCTTCATGAAGGGAAACTTCTTCTGACAGGCACATACGAAGCTGCACGCGGCTCCGTTCTTGTCACCTCGCCACAGGGCAGCGACCTCTATACCCAAGACCGCTCCGGAGCGCTTTCCCAGCTTGATACCCACAGCCTCTCTTTCTTCCCGTTTTACGCAAAATTTCCGAATCTACTTCCCTGGGCCGAGATTGTTGAAATCCACGACACTGGCGCCAGAGTCGCCATCGGCCTATCGAGAAACGGTCATCTCTATGCGAATGACCGGCAGCTGACCAAGAACTGCACCTCGTTTGTTGTCACGGAGGATCATCTCGTTTTCACAACAGGCAACCACCTGCTCAAATTTGTTCATTTGGCAGAAACTCACGGTTCGTTCCAGCCAAAGCTCTTCTACCCATCTAGAACCCCCCCATGACTAATGATCGTCTGTGAAGATCTCGATGTTCCTCTTGATGACCCTGAGACAGACGAGAGGTGTAGGAGTATTGAGCAAGGTGCACGCCTTGTTACTTCCATTCCCTCGAATCTCAGTGTTGTCCTGCAGATGCCCCGGGGCAACCTGGAGACAATCTTCCCTCGAGCCATGGTGGTTGCTGGCATTCGGAAACTGATTGACCGTCTCGACTATGGCAGCGCATTCTCGTTCTGCCGGTCTCAACGTGTTGACATGAACATTTTGTACGACCACAAGCCGGACCAGTTTCTTGCAAATGTTGGCCTATTCCTGGACCAGCTCAACGACGCCACCTCCATTGACCTTTTTCTCTCATCACTACGGTACGATTGTCTGTTTTTTGTCTCATCGATTCTGGGGATTTAGCGACTAACCGTTTGGCCAGGGAGGAGGATGTGTCACGGACAATGTACAAAGACACGAAGCAGTCAAAGGCGTCTATGTCGGCAGTGGTGTCTTCGTTGGCGGCGCCGCCGGTGGGATCACAGCAACCGGTATCGCAGCAATCCCTATCACCGTCAAAGGTCAACACAATCTGTGATGCAGTATTGGCCGGACTGCTGAGTCGGAAGAAGACCAGTTTGCAAAACATCATCACAGCACACGTGTCCAAGATGCCTCCAGTTATTGACGATGGTTTGACTGTTGTTGCGCGCCTATTAAAAGATGACGCAGCGGTGGCAGAACGAGCTGTTGAGCACATTTGCTTCCTTGTGGATGTGAACCGACTGTACGATCATGCCCTGGGCCTGTACAACCTAGAGCTAACGATGCAGGTGGCCCAGCAGTCCCAGAGAGACCCGAGGGAGTATGTTCCGTTCATTCAGACGCTGCATGAAATGCCGGAGCTCCGGCGTCGGTATTCCATCGACGACCATCTCGGCCGCCACGAGAAGGCTCTCAAACACCTCTCAGAACTTGATGCATTCCCCGAACTCCTCGAATATACCAACAAGCACCGTCTTTACCAGGTGGCTCTTGGCATCTATCGGTACGACGTGCCGCGACTGGCGACTATCACCAACGCCTATGCAGAATATCTCGAGACGCAGTCCAAATTCCGCGAAGCTGGTCTGGCATACGAGTCGCTCCGCAATTTTTCAAAAGCTACTAGCTGCTACCAGTCTGCAGGTGTAGCCTGCTGGCGAGAATGCTTATTTGCGGCGCAATGCCAAACCCCGCCCTTGCCAGATGTCGTTCTGAAGGAGCTCGCGTCAACCCTTGTCGACGCTCTGCACGAAGCTAAGGATTACACAGCGGCAGCAACGCTTCAACTGGAATACCTTGTTTCTGTGGAGGCGGCTGTTAGCTCCCTCTGCAAGGGATATGAGTTTTCGGAGGCGATGCGGGTGGCTGTGCTGCGCCAGCGGACGGATCTTCTCGAGACGGCTGTCGATGCAGGTCTGGGGGATGCTCTGTCGTCTTCGACGGAGCTCCTCGCTGACTGCCGGTCCCAGCTCAAAGCACAAGTTCCACGTATTCTGGAGCTACGCAAGAAGGCGATCGAGGACCCCCTCGGGTTCTACGAGGGAGAGCGGCTGGGCGGCGAAGACATCCCCGACGACATATCAATCGCCGCCAGTTCGCGCATCAGCACCAGCGCGAGCTTGTTTACACGGTACAGCACAGGCACTGGGGCAACAGGCAAGACGGGCGAGACGGGCGGCAGCCGGGCCACGCAGCAGCACCGCAACCGCAAAAAGCGCGAAGAGAAAAAGCGTGCGCGCGGCCGCAAGGGCACGGTCTACGAGCAAGAGTACTTGGTCAACAGCGTGCGGCGACTTGTCGAGCGTGTCGAGAGGGCAAGGGCTGAGATCAACCGTCTGGTCATTGGCTTGACGCGGCGCGACATGCCCGAACGGGCACGCGCCATCGAGGGTCTCATGGCCGAGCTGATCGAGTCGTGCCAGGCAGCCATTGCCGAGGTCTGGCAAGCAGGTGCCGGCCCTCTGGCCGCGCCGGCCAATGTAGTGGAGCCCGAAGACGGTGTGCAACATGGCGGCCGACTAGAGAATGGCGAGCGGCCAGCTGGCGAAGCGCCGCCGGTGATTGCAACATTTGAACGGCTCTCGTTATTGGGATAGAGACGAAGACCGTCCTCTCTGCTCGGGCAGTTCACGCGCTGAGCAAGGAAGAGCATTTTATGCATGAAAATATAATGGGACATCTGCTAAAGGCTAAATAAGAAAGTGGTTTCTATTTTTTTTTAATTCACAAAAATCGACAGAGAAAAACAAAGGGCAGATGAGCCACCGCTGGTCGGCATTCCCCTCCCCGTGATGTAGTGTGTGTTGTCAGGTAGAGCGGTTTTTGGACTTCTGTTGGTACAAGAGGTTTTTTTCTTCTTCTTCTTTTTCTTTCTTGTCTCCTTTTTTCTCCCTCTTCTTCTTCTTCATCCACTCTGCAACACCCTCTGTCGAGTTTCTCGCTCTTGTCCTCCTCCCTTCTCTTTCATGCGGCTGTCTTTCCCACCCTTTCGGAAGTATCGACAATCCCAAACCTAAAAAAAAAAGAAGAAAAGGAAAAGAAGAAGAAAGAAAAGTATATGGAGAAGACAAAACTGGGAGAGAGGTAGAATCCAAGCAACCTACGCAAGCGGCACTAAGCAAATTAACGGAAAATAAACCACTTTGAATGTTATGTACGGATCCGCCATCTCTATGCCTATGCCGTCACGCCAACGTCCTCCGCAAAGGGCAGCACATGCAGGTCACCAACAGCCGCAAACGATGCCTTGCCGTCCAGCAGCTTCTTGGCCAGCTAAAGAGATAGAGAGGTTAGCGTGGATTCGTTACGTCAAATGGGGGCGGGGGGGGGCCCAAAACGTACAGTCTTCAGCTTCTCAGCGGTAACAGCATCGAAGTTCTTGCTGGCCTCGGCCGGCTGGAAGGTCTTGAGGCCGTGCAGGACTGCTGTGCCGGCCGCCGCCACGGCGGCGCTGGCGGGCTCCTGGGCGGTCAGCGCATCGAACTTGGCCTTGGCAACGGCCTTGGCGACCTCCTCCTTGGTGGCGGCGCCGCTGGCGACGCTCTTCAGGGCCTGGACGGCGGCCTCGGTGGCTTTCCGGACGACGGCGGCGGACTGGCCGGTGATCTGGAGGGTCAGCAGACCGGCGTCGGAGTAGCTCAGGTTGCGGGCGGCAATCTGGGCGCCGGGGATGCCGGCAGCGGCCTTGGCCAGCAGGGTGAAGCCCGGCGTCCACTTGATGTTGGATGCGCCGCCGAGCAGGGCAGCGAGGACATCGGCGGTGGCGTCGGGGGCGGCGAGGCCGGCGGTCGGGAAGGCAATGACGACGGCGCTGCCCGAGGCGGACTCGACGCGGGACTGGCCGCCGTAGTACTTGGAGGCAGCGCTGCTGATGGCAAAGGACGGCGTGGCCGAGACGCCCTTGAAGAAGGGCTCAACCCACTTGGCCAGGGCGACGGGGGTGGCGCCGTCGGCAACCACGGCAAAGTTGGGGCGCGCGTAGGCGGCACCGGCGAAAGCGGCGGCACCCTTGCCGCTGAGGTAGCCGCTGAGCGGCGTCGTCGTCGACGGGTAGAGCGCCTCGCCGAGGCCGGAATGGAAGGCGACGGAATGGGCGCCGTCGAGGGCCACGGCCAAAGAGTCCGCGGCGTACTTGGCCTGCTTGAGGTGCAGGACAGGCTCGATCTCCTCGTCAAGCTCGTGCTCTGGGAGAGAGAAGGGGAAAGGATTAGTACAGACGATTGGTCCATTTGACAATGCCGGGATACGCGCTTACTGTCGAATTTTGTTTGGGAGACGACCTCGCCGAGCAGCTCGGTGAAGTACGGCAGGTGCTCGCGGAGGAACGTCGCCTCGAGAACAACGGCCTCGCGGGTGTGGTAGGAGTTCAATTGGCCGCCCAGGAGCTCGGTTTCGCGGGTGATGCGGAGGGCGGAGCGCTTGAGCGTGTTCTACACAACAGCAGGCGCAGAAAAGGCGCGAGGTCAGCATCACAGTCTCGATGTGGCGGGGGACTCCGCGGAGGACACACCCCCCTCCCCCGCCGCCCCCGCCGCCCCCCTCCTCCAATCCCTCCAGCAGATGCTCCTTCTCACCTTAAAGGCAAATCCCTCAAGACCGACGGTCAAGCCGGGCTCCGGCTGGTAGCGGGTGCCGGCCTTGGCAACAATGGCCAGCTTTGTGGACGGGGTCTGGGCATCCTTGGACACAACCGTGACGCCGGCAATCTCGGTGGGCTCGAAGACGGCCGAGGACGACGCCGCCGCAGCGGCAAAGCCGCGGCTCGGCGCATGGGCGCAGGCCTGCCGCCGGACGGCCAGCTGGCTTGCCCTTGAGACGGCCGTTCTCGAGATCATTGTGGATACGGGTCGGGTCGGGGGGGACGAGCGACGCACGGGGGGGTCGGGGGGTGACGAGGGAAAAAGAAGACGAGCGTCGGGGGCGTCGGGGAGGCGCGAGGTGGTGGCGGGCCTCAATTGGACGGGGGGGGGTGCTTTGTGGTGCTTTGTGGTGTTTTGCTGGTGATGCGGCGAGGCAAAGAGGTTGCAATGGGGTGACGGGCAGAGAGGTGAGCTGGTGCTATTTTTTTTCGTGCCGGAAGGCGCTCTTTCCTTGCTCGCTCTTTCCCAGGCCGCTTGGTGCCATTGCCATCCAATTGCCTGCAGGTTATTTCATTTCGCGCAAGGGAAGGAACGGCCTAACCAGCGTTCCGAGCAATTTTCGGCATGCCAGGAAAACTGGGGACTGGCGGGCCAGCTGGCGGCCGGTCCAATGGCGAGCCTGCCAGCTGCCGGCGAACGACTGGCCTGCTGCTGACTGTCTGCTGCTGCCCCAGACTTTGCGTCTCCCCTCCTTCCTCTCCTGGCGCCACCCCCCCCCCCCCCCCCAAAGACCCCCCCAAACCCCGCTGCAACACTCGTCGCCCACCCACCCAGCCGTATCGATCACCTGCAGGCGACTCAGGCGGCCAGGCCAGTGAACGGCAGGCCAGGCAAAACCGAGATTTTATCCACTAAAGCCCCCCAAACCCACTTTCCTACGCCAATTGGGAAAGCCAGCAGCAACAGCTAAATTTGCTTTGCCGCCAAAAAAAAAGTTTCTACAGGTCGTGGAGCCAACGACGTTTCTCTTGTTTCCTTTTCTCTCCCTCTTTCGGTTCGGCATCACCTCTCAATGAATTTACGGTAGCATCAGTGGCAGCTCTAGAGATAGTGAGAGGATCTCTAGACGCCACATCCCCCCTGACAGAAGCGACTCTACTCTGCTCGCCCCTTTCGCTATGTTGGTTGTGGTGAGTTCCTGTTTGCCCCGAGATCGCGACGATCGCAACAATGGCAAGATGGCACGATGGCGCCGATCGCTGCGTCCGCAATGCGATGCTCGCCGACGCGGGCGGCGGGGGTGGGAGCTGTCCCGTCGCCGCGTGAGAAACGCGCCTGTCTGCTAACTGCATGCGCGGCACAGACGAAAAATCTAGCCGAGCTCTGCACCCTGGTCATCGATGATATCTACGGGGAGCTGCCGTCGGTATGTTGTGTTGCCGTCCCCCTCCCTCCCCCCCTCTCCGTCCTGCTGCTTCCCGCCCTGCTGACCGCGTCCCCAAGCGCATCTTCGCGGCGCTTCTGAACAGAGGCAGAGCCGGTGTGGCGCAACTCGCGCAGTACACCTCCCTCACGACCAGGCAACTCCGGCATGGCCTCGCCGTCCTCCTCCAATACGACCTCCTCTACTTTTACGTCAGTGGGCCAGACGGCCACACCGTCTACGATGCCAACCCCCAGGCGGCCTACGACCTCCTCCGGTCGGGCAAGGTGCTCGAGATGGTCGAGACGCTGCACGGCCCCGACGCCCGGGACGTGATGCAGAGCATGTTCGCGCTCGGCCACACGCGCATTGCCGACCTCAAGGAAGCGTACAAGACAAAGATCGAGAAGTGGGATGCGACGAGGAAGGGCGCATATGGCGCGGCCAACGGGCTCTCGAACGGCGCACACGTCGACGGCCACACCAACGGCAACACACCCCACGACGACGATGACGACGACGGCGACAACGACGGCGACGACACGGCGGGGCGCGGAACGGCTGTGCGGTCGCTGGGCCACCTCAACTCCGTGCTGTGCCGACTGATCAATGCAGAGGTCCTCGAGGTTGTCACCGCCGCGTCGTTCAAGAACTTTTCAGACCGGCAGTCTGAAACCCGCAAGAAAGTCGACGTCACATACTTCCCCGACGGCGTGCGGGGCCTGAAGAAGAAGGAGGAATTTGAAACGCGCGTGTCAGAAGAGCTGTATGCCCTGCGTGATGAGCCGAAGAAGCTGAAGCGCGCCCTGCAGACAAGCGGGGGCGGACGAGCGAAGCTTAGGAAGCTTCTGAACGGCGATGTGAGCAACGGCTTCCACGACGACTACAGGGATCCGCCACTAGACGTGAGTCACCGCATACAAGAGAGGAAAAGAGAAAAGGAGCAAAGGGAGGTCCAGGGGCCGTTTCGTTCTAACACAGGTGTGTTTCGCAGCCGAAAACCGTCCTGCGCGTGAACCACGACAAGTGCGCCGTGGAGCTGCGCAACCACCGCCTCGTGCAGGCGGCCGCCGCTGCCATCGGCGAGACCACGGCGCAGATCTACGCAGCCCTCCTGCGGCAGTTGACCGACACCGTCTCGCGCTGCCGCGCCGACCCGCTCATCGACGTAGCCGGCGGCGAGTTCCATCGCCAGCGCGTGGTCGGCACCGCGGACATTTTCGACAACCTCAGCCCGTCTCTGGATGTGTTTACGGGCATTGGAAAAGTGGCCCCTGGCGAGGTCGACGTTCCCACAGCCGAGCGCCTGGAGCGCCACGCGCGCGTGGACGCGCTTGTCGTCGGCGGCGAGAACGGCGGCGCCAACGGGCACGAAGAAGACCTGGACATGGACGACGAAGACTACGACTCCGAGGGCGAGATCTATCCCGGTCTTCCTCCTCCACCTCCACCACCGCCGGCGGCGACGCATGCGAACGGCACGCACACCGCAAATGGCGATGGCAGCGGCAGTAGCAACAGCAGAGAGTCCCGCGTCAAGTTTGACGACAGCGCGGCGGCGGCGGCCCCGGCGCCGCCCTCGGAAGAGCTGCGCATGCAGCAGATGCGGCAGCACCTGCTGCTGCTGTGCGACAACAAGCTGCGGTTTGTGCGGCACTGCGACCGCGGCGCCTGGACGGTCGACTTTGAGCCGCTGCTGCGGCGGCTGCGCGAGGCGGAGCTCGACAACGCGATCGAGCGCAAGGTCGGCCGCCAGGGCCTGCGCCTCGCGCGCATCCTGCGCGACAAGGGCAAGATGGACGAGAAGACGCTGCCGACGCTGGCGCTCATGAAGAAGAGCGACGTGCAGAACAAGATGCTGGAGATGCAGATGCACGGCTTTGTCGACATCCAGGAGGTGCCGCGCGACAACAACCGGTCGGCGAGCCGCACGCTGTTCCTGTGGTTCTGCGACGCGCCGCGGTCCGTCGACGCGCTGCTCGACAACGCCTACAAGGCCATGGTGCGCTGCCTGCGCATCCGCGACGTGCACCGCCTCGAGAACAAGGAGGTGCTGGCCTTTGTGCAGCGGCCCGACGTCAAGGGCCGCGAGAAGGAGGCCCTCGAGAAGAAGTACTTTGACAAGTACCAGACGTACTGCGAGATCGAGCAGAAGCTGATGGGCCAGGTCATGCGGCTCGACACCCTCGTCGCGACGCTGCGCGACTACTGAGCAGTTGGAAGGGCCCCCATCCCCCCCCACCGTTTTTCCCTCTTTCTTCTCTTACCCTTGGAAAGGAGGCGTCTTTGCATCAGGGGCTGGGTTTGGCGTTTTTTCTTTCTTCTGGTTTTGAATCGGCCCTGTATTTCTTGCTCTGGAGAGTCTATATAACCTAGAGAGCACACATAGTTGGTCAATGCGCCCCTCAACTGTTCCTCATCAAAAAAGAGAGAATAATAGAGGAGGAAACCAAAAGAAACAGAAAAAAAGATGGAAACACACAAAATGAAACGGTTCACTCTTCGACTTGCACCTACCGGTGAACGGATTCGGTAAACAGCAGCTGGTCGTCCAAATTGTATTTTGTTTTGATGAGACATCTTCTGGCGACAACCAAACAGTCAGGCATATGATATGGCGAAAAAAAAGAGGCAAAAAAAAGAAAACACGGGGTATTATGACGACTTCTTTGGCCTGCTCCGCCCGCCCCTCCCCCCCTCCCCCTCCCCCCCCTTTTTTTTCCTCCCCTTCAGACAACACCCCAGGATCCAAGGGTCCAGCTCGCGGCCCCGGATCCTGCAGCGCCGCCGGACCCGCCGCCGCCCACGACGCTCCGCATCAGCAGGCCGCCGTTGCCCAGGCTCTGCCTCTGCAGCTGCTGCTTCGCATCGACGTCGGCAGGCCGCACGGCACCCCAAACGCCGCCCTGCTGCGCCCACTGCTCCTTGTCGACGGCAGCCAGCGCGGGGACCCGCAGCTGGGCCAGCAGGCTCGCGCCGCTCCAGGCGCCGAGCGTCTCGGCCGCCCGCAGCTGGCCGCTCGTGTGGCCGAGCTGCTGCGGCTGGCCCCCCGGCACGATCGGCGCCGTGCTGTCGCTGCGCAGGCGCGTCGTGCGCAGCTGTTCCTCCACGGGGTCGGCCTCGGGCTGCGCGTTGGCGGCGTCGTGCCACACGGCATCCGACGCAGCGAGCGCGTCATCGGCGGGCGACGGCGTCGTCGGGGACGCACGTTCGCTTTCGCCGTTGCTGCTGCTACTGCTCCCCCCCCCTGTCGTTTCCGCGCTTTCGCCGTCGGCGTCTCTGCCTCCGTCTGTGGCTTGCGTCTCCTGCTTCTTTGGCCGCTTCTTCTGCTGCCGAAGCTTTTTGTTGGCTTTGTATTGTGCAAGGCCCTTCCCGCGCACGCCATCCCACCCCTGGTCGGCCACGAGGCGGGCCACCTCGTCGAAGATGCGGCCGCGCAGGCCCAGCACGTTGGTGCAGCCCCCAACAAAGACCATCCGGGCCATGCAGACCGCCCGCACGTCGACAGGCAGGTGCAGCAGGTGGCGGAAAATGAGCAGCGGCACGGGCAGCTCATCGTCGTCCCAGCTCGCCGGGATATCGAGACCCTCGCCCGTGCCGCCAAAGAACGTCGTCTCGCAGGGCTCGGCCAGCCGCTCAAAGGAGAGGCGGAGCACCGTGGGTGGCGCGCACGACTGGAGCGGCACACGTGTCGTGCGGGAGCTGTCGGTCGGCGCCGGACCGGTCCAGGGCTTGGCAGAAGGGAGGCCGCCGCCCTCGCCGTCGTCTTCGGTTTCGTCCGTCTCTGCGACCGTTGCAAGGCCGCCTTCGGCCGGTGGCACCGCCGTCGCGGCCGGTGGCGGCCTGGCATTGTCTCTGCTGGGACCCCCCTTGGCCTGCCTGCACCACACCAGCCGGGCAGCCACGTCCTCGCACTCGGCAAAGCTCACGAGGTGTTCTCGCGGCGGTGGGCGGGGGCCCGGGCTTGCCGCGGCCCCCAGCCCTTGGTTTGCGGACTGTTCGTACTCTGGCGACAGCTGCGCCGCGAGCAAGTCGTGAACGTGTCGGATCAGCATGCGGCCAGCGCGTACGGACCGCGTGCAGGACACCTCGCGGTACTCGTAGACGCTTGTCACCACGGTCTCGGCCCAGCCCAGGTCGACGACCAGCGCGCTGCGCAGACCGGCTCCCACGGCGGCCGCCACCGGCGCCGACAGCAGCGACACGCTTGGGCTCTGAAAGCGCCCAAACAGGGTGTCCAGGGTGGTCGAAAGAAGGGGCAGGGGTAACACAGGCGGGACCACGGCCACCATGCGTCTCGGGCGCGAGTCGATCATGAGATGCCTGCGATTGCGTTAGTTGGAAAAGACACTGGTGCCTCCTGTGTAGGGAAAGAAAAAAAAAAGGAAAGAAAAGAAAAAAAAACGGCCGCGTGCTCGGTAGGGGAGAGAGGGGTCCGCACTTTGTAAAGGCTTCGCGCAGCGCCCGCTCGAGCTTGTCCGAGATCAGCCCCGCGTCGATGCTCCGCACGTCCAGCTGCCACAGCTCGTATGCCGTGTCCCACGTGCGGCCGGCGCCGTCTTCGCCGACCCGCCGCCAGTCGCGCTCGTAGCCGTCCTGCCAGATCCGCAGGTCACCCACACGGCGCTGCTGCTCGGGGCCAAATGCCACGGCGCCCCTGTAGACAACGTCGCCGGCCAGCCCAATGCGAAGCTGCCGTGCGCCGACCTCGATCACAATGGTCTCCTCCTCGGCACGCAGGGTCGACGGGGACGAGAACGCCGACGGCGCGGTGCGCAGCGGGGTGTGGGGGCCACCGCCGCCGCTGCCGCCGCCGCCACCGCCGCTGCCGCCCCCGGGCGTCGACGGCGCTGCCTGGCCAGGCTGCCTGGAGCTCGCCGATGCACCCGCGGCGCCCCCGACATTGCTTCCTGTGCTGCCGCTCGTCCTGATCGTCGAGACGGTCCGGTGAGGCAGAGAGGGGCTGGCGTCGGAGGCCATTGCCCTGGGTTGGGAAATGCGAGGGCTATGAGCAGACGAGGGAAATTCGAATGGTGCAAGTGTTCTTCTGGCAATTGCCGGCTGCGATGCTCTGCGGTTCAGCGACGAAGGGGGGAGGTTGCAGCTCTCGATGTTCACGTACACCGCCTTTGGCAGAAAACGGCGGCTTTGGTGCTGGGGCAGGAGCCCTTTGCAGAGCCGGCCCTCCTGTGGCGCCAGCGCATCAGTGGGCTGGTCCCCGTAGAAACGCCACACGCCGCCCCAAAGCAGTAATAGTGTCAACAAGGAACGCTGCTCGCGCTGGAGCATTCCCAGTCCTCGGCTCTCTCACTCCCCCCCCATCGGCAAGGAAGCGTCATGGATTCATCGACATTTGTTATTTTAAAATAAGGCCGGGAGTGATTGCGCCGCCCATTTCTTTCGCCATTTCGCTGCGTCTTGGAGCGCTACCCGACCCGCCTCCGTTTCATCGTTTTCGAGGACCACCAACCCGCTTGGCGTCGGACGCCGGCTTTGGCCAGCGATGGGTATCAAAGGAATCTACAAGGAGATCGGGGCCGGGGCCCGCATCGCCTTCTTGCGGCTGGCCGTGGACAGTCTGGAGAAGCGGGGGCGGCCCCTGCGCTTGGCTATCGACATCTCCATCTGGCAGTTCCAGGTCCAGGCGGCACGGGGTGAGCAGTCTTTTCTTGGGTATCTTTTTTTGGCATTTTGTTTTGATCCTAACCGGCCCAAGGCGGCTCTAATCCGGCCATCCGGACGCTGTTTTACCGCCTCGTCCGCCTTCTCGGCATGCCGGTCCAGCCCGTGTTTGTGTTTGACGGCCTCAACAAGCCGCTGTTCAAGCGCAACAAGCGGTCGGGCCAGGGCGACGGAATGGCCACGGCCATGGCCAAGCGCATGATCCGCATGTTTGGCTTCTGTGTCCACGATGCGCCGGGCGAGGCCGAGGCCGAGTGCGCCCTGCTGCAGCAGCGGGGCGTTGTCGACGCTGTGCTCAGCGAAGACGTCGACACGCTCATGTTCGGATGCACCCGCACTTTACGGAACTGGTCGGCCGCAACGACGACCTCGTCGGGCAAGGGCACTGCTTCGGCGCCGGTGACCCATGTCACCATGTATGAGACCGGGCCGGCCGCAGCAACGTCAGCCGCGCCGCAGGCTGTCCTGCGCACGGACGAAACGGGGCTCGACCGTGAGGGGCTGGTGCTCGTTGCGCTTATGAGTGGCGGTGACTACTTGCCCGAGGGTGTCCCCGGGTGCGGCGTCAAGCTGGCATGCGAGGCGGCAAAGGCGGGTTTCGGAAGGTCTCTGTGCCGGATCAAGCGATCGGACGCGGCGGCGTTTGCACAGTGGCGGGCCGACCTGCAGCATGAGCTGCGGACCAACGCGAGCAAGTTCTTTCGCACATGCCACCACAAGTTGACCATTCCAGATGGGTTTCCCAACCTGGACGTCTTGCGGTACTACACGCACCCCGTCGTCTCGCCTGCCGAGGTGGTCGAGCGCGTGCGAGCGGAGCTAGATACGAAAGTCTCTCCGAAACTGGCCCCGGGGGGAGTGGCGGCAGCCGTGGGGCCGCGGCCCATCGATGTGCTCGGCCTGCGTGAGTTCGTGGCAGAGACATTTGACTGGGCAAACCGAGGCGGCGCAGTCAAGTTTGTCCGCGTGCTCGCTCCGGGGATGCTGAACCGTATGCTTCTCCTGGGGTGGTCGTCTGACCATGGAAAGGATGAAACTGGCAAGGACCTTGGCAGCGAGGCTGTTTCTTTAATCGGCGAATTGCTGCCGCCCCTTGTGGAGGGTGTCTCACGGCAACGCACACACGCCAGCACAGACGACACCCCCGAAGTTCGCGTGTCCTATATTCCTCTCAAGGTGGTCGGCATTGACTTGGATCGCGAGCTCGACGACCCAGAAGCAAACTTTGGACGCGATGGCCTGGCGCTGAACAGCGACGACGAGTTTGACGAGCCGCCAGCATCACTCCCACCCTCAGGAGCAGCAGGTTCCAGCCACGCTCCTAGTTCTCTGACGGTGGCGAGTGCTCGGAAGCTGGCTGCGGTTGCGCCCTACGACCCAACCGTCCCGAGGCCGGCTTGGGTTCCTCGGACGATTGTGCAAATCGGCGCCCCCGGAGCATTGGCGGACTGGGACCAGAAGCAGCAGCGTGGCAAGAAAGCGGCCGCGAGCGGAAAGGCAAGCGGCGGAACCAAAGCCGGACAAAGCCGGCGACGCCCCAACGCAACATCCGACATGCCAGCCGGCGCCCTCGACCGATTTGTGCACGTCACAAAGAATGTCAGTGGTGAGACGGCGGCCCGCGGAGAGGCCAAGGCTGTGGGGGCGCATGCCTCCCATCCCGTGCCGACATTCAAAGCGCCGCCAGACTTGCTTCACGACGTTGGCTTGGAGGACGAGGAGCCCGATACGGCGTCCCAGGAGTACCCGGAAGATTTCGATCTTCCAGCGGCGCGGCCACAGAGACAGAGAAAGCCTGCCAATCCATGGACAGTATCCGGGTCCCACGACGTGCCACGAGTCACAAAAAACGCCAACTCCCATACTGGCAGCAGCCAACAGCGAAAGTACACACAGCCAGCAGAGCCAAAGGCCACCGCCCCGAGCAAGAGAGCAGCAGCAAGGAGCCGCCACGCAGCACCAGTGCCGACACCGACCGGCGTAATCGACTTGCTCTCAAGCAGCCCGTTCCCAAGCACACCAATCACAGCCAAAAATGTTGCGACATCGCCGACCGTATCTGCTCTGCCGGCAGCCAGCTTTTCATCACTCGCACTCGCATCGTCGCCACCTCTACCTCGGCCTTTCAAGACGGCCGGCCAGGTTGCAGGAGTACCTCCCAGCAGCAGCAAAGGCAGCAGCGGCAGCCCGGCAAAGTCCCGAGGCAGGGGCGCAAGGGCGGTGGCGACATCGAAGGTGCCTGAAGGTGCAAAGACCAAGCCTCTCTCTCTGGATAGTCCGCGCAAGCAGACGTCGATCCGCGATTTCCTCTCGTCGCAACCAACGGCCCCGTCATCGCAGCCAGGGCTGCCGGCCACACCCAGTCGCAGAGTGCCGTCGACAATTGTTCTTTCAGATGACGAGGGCGACGGAGGAGCAGACGCGTTCTCGTCATCACCGCCGGTCTTTTCTTCGCCGCCGAACATGCGCGCTCCTACAATTGATGCCAAAGCAGGCGGCGACGCACCCAGGCAGCCAAGAACGACAAAGGCCACCACAGCGGCAAGTCCCGCCAAGCAGAAGGCAACACGGTACATACCACGTACGAGCGCTGTGGGTTTCTTCCGAGAGGAGGAGGTCACAGAGGAGGCCGGTGGGGACGATGGTCCTTTGCAAAGCCGCAGTCGGCGAGGCTGGCGTCTGAGTGAAGTCGGCGTGGTCGACTTGACCGACGAAGGGCGGCGGTGATCGCGATGGCTTTGGATTTAGTTCTTCTCTCAAAACGGTGGGCTCCTCTTGTAAACACGCATCCTTCCGTTTTGCATATTTTGACGGTATTTCTTGCATTTGTTTAATGGGTATCCTGAAACGAGATTATGTCGCTTGCATGCACACACACACATATATATAACGAGGACAAACAAAAAAAAATCCAAAGAGCAAAAAGGGGTAGTCGTGTGTGGCGTCAAAGACAAGCGTCAAAGACAAGAGAGGAAAGCAAAGTGAAGCCAGACATTTTCACGTAAAAACAGAGAAGCCAGAAAGAACCCCCCCCCCAAAAAGAGCCTCCCGTCGTTACAACCGAGCTCAGCCAATGCACAAAAGAACAACCAAATCTTCCCCGGGACCGTTGTTTCGCAAGTGTCGGTCACATGTCTACCAGCCAGGGCAGATCGCGTTCGGACAAGTACGTGCACGTAAAATACGTGATGCCTTCGTTTGGGCCGCCGCTCCCGTTGCCATTGCCACCGCCGCTGCCACCGCCGCTGCCGTTCTTGCTGCCGGCGACATCCAGCTCCAGCCCGCTGCCCATCAGCGGACGCACAATCTCGCGGGCCAGGGCCTTGAGCTCGTCGATGCGCTTCTCAAAGCGGCGGAGGTTGTCCCGCATGTACAGGTCGGGCGACAGCTTGAGGAAGCGCTTGCACTCGTCGTGCCCCAAGAACGACGACCCCGCGGCGGTGCCGAGAATGCGGTACGTGCGCCCCAGAGACGCGAGCGGCGGTGTCAGGGCGGGCACGAGGGCGCTGCGGACGTGGAGCGCCAAGGCCGTGTCCTGGTTGTGTCGCCTGGACCCCGACGAGGAGGAGGAGGACGACGACGCACGGCCGGCATCGTGGTGGTGGCGGGGGTTGCCGCCCCTGTTGTACGCGGGGCCATGGCGGTGGTGACCATGGCGGTCGCCTGCCGTGGCGCCCGGCCCCCCGCGCCTCTCCGGAATCACCATCTTGGCGTCGTCTGGCCCGACACCCATCGGGGGCGTGGTGTTTTCCGCAAGCCACTGCCGGAACAGAGACACGGCAAGCCAGTCCAGGTAGGAGGTCGAAGGCGTGACGCGCTCACCACTGCGCGTGGTCAGATGCAGACGGAAGAGGCGGGCTTCGACGCGAGACACGGCCTCGGCCAGCTCATCGACCTTGTCCTCGATCAAATCCAGGACAGCATCGGGCATTGCGGCACGCAGACTCCGCTCGCCGGCTGGCCACTGCCCAACAACATGCACAAGAGCCTCTTGAAAGATCACCCGTGACCGTGCCAGGTAGCCCAGGCGCAAATAGCTGATGGGGTACTTGGCAATCTGGCGCCAGAGCCGGCTCTGGAACTGCAGCAGGTGGTGGTCAACGCGTGGCCCTACAAAGGCAAGCGCATCGTACTCGTCGGCCACGGCAAGCAACGACTTGCACTGCACATAGGCGTCGGCGATGTTCACACCATCGAGGACAGGTGGATAGTTGTACATGATGCGGAAGAGGTTGTCGTAGTCGCGGAGGAGGTCGATTTCGTCGGGTGTCGGGGGTGGGAGGAGGGGAGAGGAGCTATCGTAGAGGGGACCGCCATGGCCACGGCCACCGTAGCCATGACCGCCGTAGCCGCCGCCGTGGTGATTGTTTCGGGAGGAGTGCGAGAGGGCGAGGTTGGCCATGGATCGGAAAAAGCTGGGGTTGCTGTGTGTGGGTGCTGCCTTCCCGCCGCTGCCGCCTGCGCCACGATATGGATACGATGCTGCATTGCTATGGCCGACTGGGCCGCCCCCAAATATGGACTGCGACGTGACTGCCGTGGACGATGCTTGCCGCGTGGTGTCCCGGGTGGTGTCCTCGTCCTTCTGGACCAAGATGGGGTTGTCATTTTCGTCTTGGCCTAGGTCGAGCTCATACCGCCATTTTCGCCGGGGCGGGCAGTTGCCCGAGCTGTCCCCAGTCGCGTTTTGCGCATCTCTTTCGCTGCCGCTGCCGCTGCTGCTGCCTGCTCTCCCCTTCTCTCCAATGCGAGCCACCTCTCCCCCACCCGTTATAGCACGCGAGCCACCTTGGCCGGGCTGGTCGTCGTCTCCACTGACAATTTGCGCCCGAGACCACTCTTTGCTCGTGCTGGCCTCAAAGAAGCCTGAACACCGGGCCAAGGTATCACGGTGCAGCAAGTAGCGGTTTTCATGCCCCGAACGTACCCGCACGACGATCTCGACATCGCCGGTGTTGGTGAAGATGGGAAACTCGTTCCGTGGGCTGTAGGCAGAGGACGAAGAGGAGCCGCCCACATGGCTGCGGTTGTAGCGGCGAGAGCGGGAGGAGGACGAGTGCCCGCCACCGGCCACGGAGGCGGCGGGCGGCGGAAGAGGGGCACTGTTGCTATGGCTGTGACTGGTGCCGCCGCTGACACCGACGAGAGAGGAAGCGCCCCGGAGGGTGAGCGACGACGAGTAGTAATGCTGGTCCGGTTGGGAGACCATGAGGGCCGAGAGAGGCTCGCGCGGGCCGGCCGACAGCGGAGGCTAAACTGAAGTCGCAAAGCTGTCCGCTAGCCTGCGTCTCTCTCTTATGATATCACGCGGGCGGCGCGTCGTCGGCGGGAAGGGGCGGGTGAGCGTGGTCCGGATGGCTAGGACGGTACTTCCAACAGACGGAAGTGTGTTGCAAGCTCGGAAGCCGGCATAGGTCTGAAACAGCTGCTTCGCCGTCGGGTCGGCCTTCCAAGAGAGAAAGGAAAGTGGGCTGGGGCCGTGTTCGTCGCGTGGCGGGCCGACAGGAAGAAGACAAGTGACAGAGGCGGACGGGCGCAAGGCGAAAAACAAAACGGAAAACAAAGGGCAGGACGGCTGTATGAATGTTAATTGCGCGCAGCCCCTCGCAGCCCCTCTTGCAGGTTGTGACGAAAAGAAAGAAGAGAAAACAGATGAACAAGCAGTCGAGCAGAGGGTGTTGGAAGCTCGTCTGGTGTCGTCCTGCTGCGGTGCAGGCGAGACGCAACGGGGGGTCTTGGAAAGGAGGGGAGGCCGCCTTTGGCTGCCGTTCGCGCTGCGCGGTCGTGCGGTGGCGGGCGTGGCGGCGTGCCTTGCTGTCTCCTGCAGGCAGTTTTTGCGCTGTGTGGCCCGACAGCGCACGCGCGTGAGATGGCCGCGTTGGGGAAAATGCGAGGCACGGAGAAGCAGGGGAGGGGAGCGACGCAAAAAGAGAGAATTCTCGACACCGGGGGATTTATGAAAGAATAAAGAAAAGAAGACGGTTGCGAAGAGGGCGGCGCAGGTGTGATAAAAAACACAAAAAAAAGAGAGTCACAGGATGCGGGCAACTTTCACAAGAGCGAACGACAGGGGCAGCTGGTGCGGGAGGGCGAGACGAGACAGAGGGCCACGATCGATGAGCTTGGCAAAGGCAAAACCAAACAAGAGAGACGACAGAAGTCGAGGAGACAGGAATTGTCGATTGGATGGGGCGACAAAGGGGAAAGCCGTGCCGGGTTGAGGGCGTACGGACAAGAGAGGGAAAGAGCGATGTCGCCCCCCCCTTCCCCGAGCGCGACAACCTGGGAAAGACCCCGGCCTATGGATGTTTCCCTGTTAGACAGACGGCGCTGGCCTACGAACGACTACGGAGTAAGGATAATAGCGAGGCGAGGTGTGTGTGTGTGTGCGCGCGCGCAAAAAGAGAGAGGCAAGCGAGGAGAGCGAGGAGGGAGGGAAGGGGCGACTGGATGCCGGCGTTCCATCTTTCACACCCCGTCCTAATAAAGCGTTTTGGTGGCGAGCCGGGAAGGCGCGATGGGGAGGGCGTGCATCACAAGCCACTCCTTCCCACAGTCTCGTTGCTTCCTGCTTCCTGCTTTCCTGCTTCCTGCCCCTTCTTTTGCATGGGCTGCGGTGGCTCTTTCCCCTTGCCGGCAGAAGCGTGTGAGGCTGTGCGTATGCGCGATCCGTCCTGCGGCTCTCTTCTCTCAGGCTCTCTTCTCTCAGGCTCTCTTCTCTGCCTGCCCGTCCCTTGCTGCAAGACGCTGTGCTGTTCCCGCACGCCAAGGGGCTGCGCACTGGAAACCTCTTCCCCCCCCCCCCCCCCCCCAGGCTCGCGCGTGCTCCGCCCACCTCTTCTCCATTGCTACGCTGTCTTCGAATCGATGCCAAAAAAAAACGGGGCGCCTCTGACTCCGAGATCCATCCTCGTTCTGTATTTTTTTTCTTTCTCACCTCCTGCCTCTCTTACGATTTCGACTTCGCCCATCGTTGGGACGTGATTGGCCGGCTGGCAAGGGTCGGTCTTGTGGAGTTCGCGGCGCGGAGAGGGCGCCCAATTGGTGCCGGTCGGATGATGGCGGTGGCCATGCATCTGCCGCCGTCTATTGGCCAGGAAGGGAGTGCAGAGGAGCGGACTGTGGGAGACAAGCCGAGTCCAAGCGTTCTCTTGGACAGGCGAGGCCCACAGGCAAGGAGAAATGGGGAGGGAAAGAATACGAGTACCTCTGCCCACACTCTGTCTCTGTCTCTGTCTCTCTCTCTCTCTGTCGAGGTCGAAGTACTACTCCGTAGGCGAGACGCACTCTGAAGACGGGAAACATCTTCAAACCGGTGGGACAGCGGCGCGGGGCGAGAATGAAGGGCTGCCTGGCCATGTTTGCTTGGCGATGGGGAACTGAGGCGCTCGGCGGGCGCCGTCTTTGCCTCGCCACGGCATACAGTTGGCGGTGTTGTCGCGAATGCTTTTTGTATGGACGGGAACCGTTCGACCTTTTTTTACTATTAAATAAAAACAGAGAGACCCTAATAATATTTGTACATTCGAGTAATAAAGCAGTGACGAGAAAGGAGAAAGAAGAAGAATGCAAATTCCGTCGAAATTGGAAAACTGTCCCCAGCCAGATCCCGAAAACTTTTGGAACCTTGCCATGTAATATACCCAGCCCACGAAGACGAAAGAGAAAGGATTTCTGCAAAGCGTTTACCTTTAAACGTTCAGTTCCCTTCCCACTGCCGTCCTTGGTTCCTGTTGAGTGTGCCATAACCTGGACTGAATGCGGCGACCGAAAACACCATACCCGTATCAAGGCCCAAAATGCGGAGGCCGCGCCGAAGTTTTGCGTCGTCGCTCGCCGTCGCCGTCAATTCCCGCCAGTCGCCGCGTTTGTCTGCGCAGCCACATCCAACGCCCCCCTTTCTTCCAACGTCAAAGACGACGAGCAATTGTTGAACGCCTCCAAACAAAAGAGAAAAGAGAGAGCAGAAGAAAAAAAAAATAAGCAATTTCTCCCAGAGGACTACACCATGTCCATATCGATGTCGGCGGGCGGGTGAGGGATGTGCGAGAGAGCCACCGAGGGCGCTGTCGCGGTGGATGCAAGAGCAATTGCAGGTGTTGCTGGGGCCATGGCCGAAGCGGAAGCCATTTCAGCCGGTCGCGGCGAGTCGGCGGCGGTCATGGTGCGCTCGCCGTCAAAGACGGGAGGGGTGGATTTGAGATTGTTGAGTGCGCGCTGCGGATCGCTGCTCACAAGTCGGCCCTGACGAAGGTTCTCTGCGAACAAGAAGTAGCCCTCGCGCGCCTCCACCAGGTACGACTCCAGGCCCTTGCTCTCCAGCAGGATCTTGGGGTCGGTCACGGGGTAGTGGTTCTCAATGAAGCGCGCCCAGCCGCGCGCCGCCGCCTGGATGTGCGCGTCTTCGCTGAGGCGGCTCCAGCCAATGCCGAGGTGAACAGTAAAGTCGTCGATGACGGGCAGCGAGCCTGCGGCGGAGCTGGTGGCGGTGGCGTCTGGCGTCCGCTCGGCACCAGGGTCGCTGAGATCGCGTTTGGGGCTCGAGCGACTGCTGCGGGTGCCGTCTTGGGACGAGGCAATGTGGGCCGAGAGGTCGAGCCGCGACGATTTGTGGCTCCGGAGGGACGGCCGCTCTTGTGATTGGCGTTGCTGTTCCTTGAGCGCCTCTTCTTTGCGAATGGCTTCCAAGGCAGCGGCCTTCTCTTCAAGCCATGTGCCTGATTGGTTGCCGGCCTCGTGAACGTAGCCAGAGCCTTTCTTGATGAGGATCATGCCAGGGCCGTACTCCCACTCATCCGCATCTTCCTGGACGGGCTCAATTGCTGGCACGACCTTTTCGGGAGCATCCAGGTTGACGGATGCTTCGTCCCTGGACCGCTTACGGCCCCGAGGCGGCGCCGAGACCGTCGTGCTTTGCCCAAAGTTTCGCGACCACGCGGATGCGTTGCCAAAAGGTGAGGACTGCTGCATGGCAAAGGGCCGATCAAAGGGAAGCTGGTGCGCAGACTGCGACGCCATGGTGAGAATTGGCGACGACGTGCGGTGGGAGGACGACATGGTGGCCTGTCGTCTGGGTTGGTTCTGCTGGCGTTTGGGGGGGAGGGTGCAATTGGTGGTGTTGGCAAGGGTGAAGGAAGGACGACACCTTGTGTGCAGAGAGAGGGAGAGGGAGGGGAACAGAGAGGAGAGACAAGGAGACGCAAGAGAGAGACAGAGAGGCGAAGTGATGAAAGGAGCTGGCAGGTAGAAATCACCGAGTCTGCAAAAGTCAATGGCAGCCGATGATGATACTGAAATGATGTTAAGCAATAACAGAAGGGCGGCGCGGGATTGTGTTTACAAGAGGGCAAAAGGGCAGCGAAGGCAAGCAAAAGACTAGGGGGGAAACTGGAAAGGCACGCGAGCTGCAGTGTAAGCGAGAACCAAAGTGAGTACGAAAAGGGCAACGTCGGGGGACACCAGCTGGCACCTAAAAAGGCGTACGAAGAGCTGTCGCCAGAAAGAAAGAAAGAAGAATGAAACCGAAACGGGCGGTTGTGCCTGGATGCCGTTCGAGCTGCTGAACTGATGGGATGGGCGGGCAGGGATTGTGGACGACGACGGTCGGGTCGAGGGGGTCGAGGTAGACGAAGCTGGGGTGGACGAGACTGCAGAGGCGAGAGGTTGTGTCTGGGCAGAGGGGACTGGAGCTCAGGAAGGGGAAGCAGAGAAGGGGTTTAAGGAGGATGCAAAGGTAATGAAATTAGAAAGCAGTGCAAAGGGTGCTATTTCAAACCCATAAGTAAAAGGAGCCTGATAATAGGGACATAAAGGAAGGAAGGTGGAGGAAAAAGAGAGGAAGGTGGAAGGGAGAGAGACTTTTTATTTGTGTGAGAAGCAGTAGCATGAACGAAAGGGAAGGGAAGGAGCAAAGCGTGTAGGTGCCAAAAGGGCGAGAGGGGGGAGACAAGTAGGGGGAAGGAACTATGGGCAGAGCATGAGCAAACGACGACAGATGCAGGAGAGAAGAGACGGGGGGGGGGGCGTGTATGTGAGAAAACAAGCAAACGGGGAAGGGCTACTCCGTATAATAATAATAAGAGGAGGGAGGCAGCTGTCGAGGTGCATATTAAGGAGGAGGAAGAAGAAGAAAGGAAAAAAGAAAAAGAAAAAAAAAAGAAAAAAAGGATGGCCAACGAGGAAACGATAAAAACAGCAGAGCTGATGCAATATTGGGGTACATGGAGAGTACATTCTTTCACGCTAAGTAGTACAGTACGGTACGTACTAGATATGTACTGGACTAGCAACACGGACCCAGAAAAACAACTTTGGCGCTACCTCTCGACTGTTCTTTGAGGAAACTCGGAAGGCACGAAACTGCACGACAGCCTCTTGGACCGGCACAACTGTGTGTTACTAAGACTCGTGAGCTTTGAGACACGGCAGAAAGAACGGGGAACGGAGAGGACCCCCAAATAAAAGCCAACGATGGCCCTGTGTCGCCCTGCCGTCGCCCCCCCCTCCCGAGCTCCCAACCGTGGCACTTGGTGGCCGTTTTCTCTCGGCTCCTGTTTGTTATTTTGTTTGAGCAGCCCAGAGCTTTGTTTGTCTCTTTGAGACAGTCCCTGTGGCGTCTTGGATGCGTTGCCGCCCTGGCCCGTCTTCCATGCCCGCCGCCTTGCAGCTCTTACCCGGTGCCAGGTGCCAGGAAAGACGGTTGGCAGTGCCATGTTACAGAGCAAGCTCCCGTCGTTCGCCAGGCCCCGAACACTGCCATAGTACAGCACATTGCACATTCCCGGATATAAACTGTGGACGGAAAGGAGGAGAAGGCGAGAGGGCGAGAGCCGTGTGAGGTACAACAGAAAAAAAACCCTTTCTAACCAAGCAGGCAAAAGGTCCAAAGGGGCCGTTTTACGGAAGCAATATGTCTTTTTTTTGTTGGCGTGTGTTGTGGTTGGTGTTGTGGTTGGTGTTGTGGGGGAAGCCCAAAGTATACGAAACGACACGAGATGGGCGACAAACGCACAGCAACCAGAGAGACACGGGGACCCCGGCACTTGATTCGCCGGTTGGTGGCAGGACGCCAGTAGAAAGCGGGGCTAGACTTCCCTTGCCGCCCCCCCCCCCCCTAGGGAGTACTCCGTGCCCCAAGGACTTCGAGTCATCATACTGTGCTGTTATGGACTGTGCGGGCCCTCTGCCGCTATGGCACCCAATCAATCCGGGGCGGAGGCAGCAAAAGCTGGCGTGATCCTCCAACCTGCACTTGTCCGCTTCTGGTCCGGTACTTGTGGACTAACACGCATGTCTTTTGTTTCTGCCCGCGTTCGGGCCAGACACGATAGCCACCTCCGTACCCTCGCGTTGACCGGTGCCGCGCAACGATGAACAATGAGGCTTCCGACAACGCAAGGAGCACAAAAAAGCCCGAAAGCCCACTCTTCAGATACGGCCTAGTGTCTCCAGAGAGTCACACTGCCTGCCTGCACGGAGCAGCTGGCTGAGCTCAGGAATGGGGTTGTCGCCAGCTTCTTTGTGTTGTTTTGTGCACGTTTTGCAGCGCAACATGTGCGTAAGATACAGAACTATTATGATTGTGTAGACATCGACTCTGTGCATGACAAAACCTCGCAGGTGCATAACTCACCCCGTTGGGATGAGGTTGGCTCTGCGAGATCGAATGCCCCAACTTCATTTTTGCGTCGTAACGGCAATGCTATTTTAAGCTGTTGTCAACGTATTGATCCCAAGGCCGCATGGTCTTTGGAGGGGGTTTCTTGCACTTCAGCAGGGGGTTTCCCATCCCACAACACACACCGACAGAGGCTACACCCTCTTGCAAGAAGCTGCACTGTTCCCCCTTCTGTTCTCATTCGGCCGCTTCTGGCACCTCGCTGCGACTGTCGACATCTAGGCCAGAGGAAGCAAATACCAGAAAGCGGTGACGAAGACGGTGTTCCCCAGCGTTCGGTGGTGTCTCCGGTGGCCTTGACGGGGAGCTCCCAGGCTCTTGGATGTCCGTGCCTTCATCTGGCCGGTCTGGCAGTTCCGTGTCACGCCGCGGCCCAGTGGATGTGCAACCTGCTGCGAGCTCCTCGCGGGCGGCTTGGGTTGCTCTCTGGGAGGGTAGGGTTTGGTTGGGAGGACTGGCGTGCGTTCGCCGGTGCGACACCGCGCGTCGGATGGACCGTTTGGTGCCACGGCCCTGCTGCCTCTCCAGGTCGCCATCAGGCAGTTGCAGCGGCTGCGAGCTTCCAGATCCAGAGCCGGCGGATTCCTGTCGAGAAGAAGCCCGTAGTCCGAGAGACGCATTAGCCTCCAACATGAGCTTCACGCAACGAGGCCACCAATGACAAAAAGAATACCAGCCCGCTCCCTGAAATGCGTCTTGAAAAAAACCTGCGCTTACCTTGGGCTCGGGCACGGCCAGCGGCCACTGTAGCATCGCCCTTGCGGGGAACGAGGAGGCGTCTTGCGGCGGTTGGTTTCCGTCGTCTGGCACGTTGCTTCTTCCACCTTCTCGCAGGGCTCCATTCACCTCCTCGCCTCCTCCGCCACCTTCGGCTTTCCGCTCTTCTTGCTTCTAGCGAGGAACTCGGTTTGCGAGGGGGCTCTGGGCAACCTCCCGCTCCGCCGCTGCCCAGGCCGGATGCGGCCGGCGGGGCGGAAGGGAGAACCATGGATGCGGGGGTCCGGCGTGATCAGACCTCGGCAGAGGCGACCCGTCGAGATCGGAAGCGTCGTCTTTCAACACACCCTGTGTCTGTGGAGGTGTCGCGTTGTTGGCCCCGTCGCGGGTGCAGCTCCCACCGGCCTCGACAATGGCGGGCATCGCATCGTTCTCCAGGAGGGCGGACGGTTCCGCTGCCACCGACGCAGCCGCCTGCATGCCGTCCATGGGCGTGTCTTCTTTGCCGTCCGCGTCGGCCGGCTGCTGCGACGGAGCGACAGCCCCGACCGTGGCCGACTCCGACCCGTCTGCGGCTGTGCAGGGTCTGTGCGAGACGTGGCTGCTCGCTTGTCGTTCTCCGCCCGGACCGAGAATTCGTCTGCTGTGGCTTTGAACTTGATCAACGTCGCGCGGGGGGCTATGACTGTCGCGGGTTTCGTACGTTTTCACCTCCTGCATCGTCACAAAGAGGGCTGTGGGGGTGAGGCGAATCATGTTGGGCAGCGGCTCCTGGGACGACGTATCTGACGAGGCCGGAGTACGACCCTCGCATTGCATGCATCCTGTCTTGGATCCCGAGCCCCCCTCCTCTCCCCTCCCAACCGAGAGGTCAATAATACCATTGCGGCGCCTGGATGGGGATTTTGGGAAGGAACGGCCGGCTCTCACTTTGTGCAGGGCTCCTTCCTTCAGCAGGTTGGGAAAGTCTGTACTCCGTACGGAGTACTCCCAGGAGACAGCAATGCTAATCAATACTCCGTACAGGGAAAGACCGCAAGGCCTGGCCAAAGACGCTGGTTCGTGCCTTCCCTTCCAGGCCAACCCAACCCCACACACCGCGTGTGACGAGTCGCTGGCAGAAGGTGCGCGTCTTCATCGCCAGAACGCGTGACATGGCTGTGATGCCGGAAAAGAGGGAAGCACCACCACCGACAGTAATAGCACTCCTTTGGGGGGCGATCTCGACGTCCCCTGTTCCTGGTGTTGTCATTTCGAGAGCAGGCATCCCAAGTCGAGCTGAGAAGATGGAGCTGCAATTTCCCGCTTCTCCAGCTGGTTCTCCACAAGCGCAAGAGGGGACAGGGCGAGGCGGAACAGACACATCACGACGGGCGTGGGAGACGGGGCGAGAAGAGCGCACAAATTCTGCAGACAGGATGCTTGGCCAGCCTTGTAGATGCGCCAAGAGCCGTCAAACCCATACGACGCACTCCGTCCACGTGAACGTGGTGGTGGGTATCGTGAGGCCGATGAGGACGGCTTCGGGGCTGCTCTGCCTAGCAAAGTACTCCGTAAGTACTTTCATGTAAGATATCTTACATCTTGCTCCGTAATAGCTAGCAAATAACACGGGCGCCGTCCCCCCAATCCCTGTAGTGAGTAAGATATACGACGGGCGTGGGAGCAGGGATTCATCTTGTTGTGGTTTGGGCTACTTGGAAACGCCCAATTTCCCTGCGGCGCAACATGCGAGGGGGGACTTGCTGCCTGCGAGCCAGCTCGATCGATCCTGTTGACGACGCCGCTCGTGTTTGTGTCTGCAATTAGAGTTGCTAGAGTTGCTAAAAAAAGAAGAGGCAAAGAGACCAGCGAGGCGACGTTGACGGCAGTCGCCAGGCCAGGCCCCTGGCTAGGGCCCCCACCGACAGGTCTCTGACGAGTGAGGCGAGAGCGGTGTAGGGCGGTGCAGAGCGCTGGAAATAGGACGTCTTGCGTGCGGCGCAGGCGGGCAGGCGGCAGGCGGGCAGGCGGACAGCGGCTTCCCATTGCTGCTAGGGGCGCCTACCTGCACCACCATCACGCTACAAACTGGCGCCTTCCCTCCTTGTGCGATCCTCTTGCGCTGCCCTGTCCCGCCGCAGGCACTTGCTCTTCCCTGCTCCTCCCTCAACCAAGTCGGCCTGGCCATCTCGTCAATTGGGCTGCTTCCCAGCAGCGACACATTCGGCCGCCGATTTCTCTCCCCCCTTTCGTTCTTCACATATGCCCGTCTTTTCGGCCCCTTATCCCTCCGGGCGGTCCTCGTTTCATCTCGTAGCTTCCGCTGCCCTCGCTCGACCGCCGCCTCCCGCCCACGGCCGACTTCGCCCACCGCCCGCAACGCAGAGCCTCCGGTGGCTGGTCTGGTAACAGGAGTCTCTACGGAGTACGCTCTTCGTCAAAGGTGAGGGTTCCCGTTTCCCCCCCCCCGTCCCCCGATTCGGTTGTCGACTTCCTGGCCGTCACAGCAGGATCGCTAACGCTGCAACTGCCTGGCAGCCACAGAACTTCAGCAGCCGTCCACGACCCCCCCAACCTTGGTTTCCTCCCACCCGTGTTCCTGACGCTCCAACTGCTCGCCTTCGAACCCAGTACCCTCCCCCCCTCCCCTTCTCCTTTGTGTCCAACCACTTCTAGGCTATTGCATGTTACGAGTCGTCGTCATCTTGCGTCCTCCGAGCCACCAGAACCGACCGCTCTTTTGCACAGCCATCCTTGGAAGTGCTGCTACCCGCCTCGAACGCACGTTTGGATATCGTTAGCTCCAACAGTCCCTGCACGCATGCATGCGGCGGAGAGAGTAGACGCTTGGTAGCACCGATCCGTGCCTCCTTTCCTCTGTTTCTCGGTGGGAGGTGCTGCAGAGGCGTGCCAGCTTTCGGGGCGACCGCGCCTGTCTTGACTGGGCCACCGAAAGCTCCTGTCAGATGGGAACGTCCACCTGCTATTGACTCACAGCTAATCTTGCCTTGGGCCGTTGATATTGCGGCGGGCGTAATCCTCGGCGAGGCTGCGGAGTGTGTTACGGATGAGGTCTCTCTCTGTCAACTCTGCAACGTTGCCTCGCTTCGTTCACTTCCTTCTCCGCCCCAGCGACCGTCGGCTTTTGCGCCATCCGCATTCGAAAACCCGCCAGCACGAGACCAACGGGGCCTACCGCGACAATGAACGGTGACCTGAGTCTTTCCAAAGCCCTGGGTGGCCTGCGCATTGCAAATCCTGACGATGCGGCATCACCAACCGTCGACGTCGACCCAGAGGCGCGAGAGGCCTTTCCGCCACTCCAGCCATATGCCGACGCCCACGCAACGTACACTTCACAAGCAGCATCCTACTCCTCGTCTTCGCTCCCTGTGCAGCACCACGTCCCATCTCGTGGGCCCAGTCCGTTCGCCGTTCAACGTCCAAGACCGCAAGACGATGGCTCCGCACACTTCGTACCCACAAACGACCACTCCTCGAGGTCACCGGCCGACCAGTACCTTCAGACTCTGCCCTCGGCACAAAGGCAAGCTTCGAGCTCTGTTGGACAGGCGTCGCCGAGACCCATGTCGACCATCTTCTCCAATGCCGCAGACCCCAGCTCGACGTCTCCTACGGGCTATGGCTCAGTACGAAACGAACCAGCGCGTGCCTCCTCCTATCGGCATCCGTCAAGATCGGACGCGCGATCTGATCAGCCCGCGTCTTATGTCTCTTCCGTCTCATCGCGGGAGGCGAATCACACGGACCGGACCTACAATGGGCCGCGGCAGAACGTGAGCCTCCCGCAAGGCAACAGCCCCCTTCCGCCACGGCGAAGTTCCAAGGGTATGACCGGTGGCTATGTCTCCATTCCTGCTGGATCTGGCCCGCCACTCCTGCCCCAGCCGTCGCAGAGCAGCGCACACGGCCCCGAGGCCATGCTGTTGAAAAGTAGTGACGAATGGAAGGAGCGAGGGGCAGCGGTTAGCGTCAGAAAGGAAGTGGACGCCTCGGGCAAGCCTGTCTTGCGGACCGTGAAGAAGGGCGTGCAGGACTTCTCGTTCGGCCGCATTCTCGGCGAGGGCTCCTACAGCTCGGTCTACTTGGCTACCGACCGCCAGAGCTTGAAGGAGTATGCCATCAAAGTCCTTGAGAAGAAGCACATTATCAAGGAGAAAAAGGTCAAATACGTCAACATTGAGAAAAATACTCTCAATCGCCTGACGGAACACCCAGGCATTGTCCGCCTGTACTACACGTTTCAAGACGAGAATTCTCTCTACTACGTGCTGGACCTGTGCAGTGGGGGCGAGCTGCTGGGCATTCTGAAGCGGACAGGCACGTTCGATGTGGAATGCACCCGCTTCTACGGAGCCCAGATCCTCGACGCCGTCAAGTACATGCACTCCAGGGGCGTCATTCACCGGGACCTCAAACCAGAGAATGTTCTCCTGGACGACAACATGCACGTCAAAATCACCGACTTTGGGACGGCCAAGCTGCTGCCTGACCCAAGAGACCCGAAGGCAGCAGACAGCGGCGGCAATGGGGGCGGCGTGGTCAGCCAAGGAGACGGCCGGTCGGCCTCATTCGTCGGGACCGCTGAATACGTTAGTCCTGAGCTCCTCATGGACAAGTCGGCGAGCAAAGCGAGTGACTTGTGGGCGTTTGGCTGCATCATCTACCAGCTCCTCGCTGGCCGGCCACCGTTCAAAGGCGGTTCGGAGTATTTGACGTTCCAGAAGATCGTCAACCTCGAATACGAATTCCCCGCCGGCTTCCCACCCGCGGCCCGGGATCTGGTGGAGCGGTGCCTTGTTTTGGATCCCAGTCGGCGCCTGACTATCGAGCACATTATGAACCACGAATTCTTTGATGGCCAGCCGTTTGGGCGCGAACTGTGGCGCACAAAGGCCCCGAGGCTTCGCCCGTACGTCCCGCCGAGCCAGGAACCGCTCGTCATCCAGTTGAACGGGTCGGCTGCGGCACCGCGGCCCATCGCCACGTCAAGGAGCGGCGCACTCGGCTCATCCAGCTCCGGCGGAGGAAACGGCGGTGCAACGCCGCAGAGCGGCGGGCCGCGGCCGTCGCGGATCATTACCGAACTTCCGCCCCCGACGCAGCTGGACCTCGACTGGTCCCCGGTGCTTACGAGGCAAAACGAGCGGATTCTGAAGCTCGGTGACCTAATGGTTGTGTCAACGCCGATACCAAACGGCCCCCATGGAAAATCGGGCGAGCACGGCGACGGGCACAAGAAACTGTCTCGGTTTTTCGGTGGCAGCACCACCAAGAAACGCCAGCGACTCGTCATGGTGACATCCAGCGGACGCATCGTCTTTGCCCCGGCCGGAGGCGAGGAGAAGAAAGCAAAGCAAGAGATTTCGCTGCTGGGCTCGGACTGCGTGTGGCGGGCTCAGACGGATGCGAAAGGGCAGCCTTTCTGGTCTGTTGATACGGTAAGACAATGCTCAGCGGCTCGGCCTGTGTTATATGAGGCTCTTATGCTAACGTTTGTGTGTAAAAGGGCGGCACGCATTACTCCTTTGAAGAGGCGAAACAGTCCCCGGGCGCTCTTGAGGGCGGCATGGCCGGCGTGGAAGACTGGATCGAGTCCTTGGAGCGTGCCAAGGACCACGGCCTGTCGCAGAACATACTGGCCTCGTACCGGAGTGAAGAGTTTGGAGACATGTCCTCATCAATGTCCAGCCCGGCAAGCACGCTTGGCGGCCGCATGAACCACTCTGGCAAGAGCCAGGGCACCGGCGATGACACTGTCATCTCAGAACGGAAGAGAAACCGGTTCAGCAAGCGGCAGTCGAAGAACGGGCTGGGTGCCCAGTTCTGAGCAGTCCTTCTTTTCTTTTTCCTGTTTTGTCCTTTTTGTTTTTGATTTTTTAACAACAAACAGCCCTTGACGGCAGGGTCTGCGACATCTGTCTATCGCCAGTCTCATCATTGTCTTTATCCGAGCAAGCACTTGCTACATTCATTTTGCGGGGGAGGGGGGAAAGGGAGGGTGTGTTTCTTTGGCGGCCCTTTTTTTTGGATCGCTTCTTTTCTCTTCTTCTCTTCTTCTCTTCTTCTCTTCTTCTTTTTTCTTTTTCTCTCTTTCGGATCCAAGACGGCAGTCTGTCTTTCCATAGCATTCTTGTAATTTGGCATTTTGTATGTAGCGCGGCGCCGGAACACAGCAAAGCAGCGGCACAAAAAAAGTCGGCAGCACAAATGATGAACGACCAGGGCGGCTCGATTTGAGTCTGCTGGTGAGCCGTCCAATCTATATACATATATGTATATTTGTTTCTCTGCAAAGGGCGTCATCGCATGGCAGCCGCACGAGCAGGCCGTCCGTACGTCACGTGACCACACACGTGCGTATATGTATGGGTGTCTTCTCGCTGATACATGTTCGGCGTCGTGACTGCAGCACTTCTTCAGGTACTGTATACCTGCACTGCGGGCCGTACGGACGGGTCCATTATTTTCCAGCCCCCTCAAGTCGACGTGCTCATTTTGCTGCGCGGAGGCTGCGTTTGGCCACGTCGTGTCTGCTCTTCTGGCGATTTCCTCAAGAAAACACAGCATCGAATCCTCGCGGCCACTGTCCTCATTCCCACCGGTGCCACCCACAGCAGTGCCCACGGCGTAACCGCACCCGCTGCCCCCCCACCCCAGGTCTACAATAGGGCAGTTGTCAGCGAACGCGACGACGGCTTTTCGCCTCGCCATTGCGGCCCTTCCCCCCCCCCCCCCCTATTTGTCTTTTGCCACTCCACTTTCTTTTCGCCGACGGTTTGACGGACGGACACACGTGCAACGACACGACACTTTAGAACACGGAGACAGCGAACGAGAGGATCTGGCCCCATCGGCCGTCGTTCTCTGGCCTTCCAAGACACTAACACAAAGAAAACGACACGGCCAACGACACGACACGGCACGACGCACCAGCCGGCTCCCGGAACCTTTTTTGCTCCCTTGAGTCTGCTGCCAGGGGGTTAGACAAGATGCAACCGGGCTACCGTCCCTATCCACAACAGATGCCGCCCCAGCGGTCGCCCCATGGGCTTGCGCCAAATGCACGGCGCGGCGGGCCAGGTATGTAGAACAAGGTGGTCGCTAGAGGGAAAGGAGCAAGAAGCTATTTGATTTGACTGGTGGGCGAAGGGGGGGGGGGGGACAGAAGAACGGAAGGCACGATGAGGGAGAGGCCCAGAAAAAAATAGTGCTTTTTTCTTGGGCCGCTTGGCTCTTTCCCTAACCTCATTGTTGTTGTTTTTTGGTCTTTCGCCTGGTCTTTTTTTCTTGGCCTTTTTTTTTTTCTTCTCGCACGGCGCCCCAGTTTTGGAACAATAGCGAAAGAACAGGGGGGAAGGGGCGCTCGATCCCTCGCGGACAAGGATCCCCAAGGGCGGAAACAAAGGAGAACAAGGGAAACAAGCAGGAAGGAAGAAAGAGGAAAGAGAGAAAGGAGGAAGGAAACCAAAGAAAACAGACTGGGCAAAAGCAGGAAAGGGAAGGAGCGAATCTCCATTTCTTACTAACCTTTTTCCGAACCTAACTTTTTTAAATTTTTTTTTTATTTCCCTTAGCTCCTCCCCCAATGATGGCCCCGTCTGGCGTGGCGCATCACCTCCTTGCTCCCGGCATGCCCCAACAACACGCGCCGATGCAGCAGCACGGAGGAGTGCCGATGCCCATGCAGCACCACCAGCAACCGCCGCCCCCGCAACAGCCACAGCACCACCACCCTCACCACCCTCAGCACGCGCATCATCCGCATCAGCAGCCGCCGCCGCCTCCGCCACACCACCACCAGCTGCTCGCAAACGCGAACGCGCCCATGTCTATGCAGATGGCCCCCGGGCCGCACCACCACGGCGCGCCGGTGCAGATGGCACAGCAGCACCATCTGCCGCCGCACCAGGTGCATCAGCAGCACCAGGCGGCTGCCGCTGCCGCGGCCGCGCAGCAGGCCCAGAACAATGCCATCGAGGCGGCCAAGCGCCGCAGCCGCAAGCCGACGGACAAGACGATCCCGGACGGCGTGGAGGACGTCGTCGTGGGCGACGGCGTGCAGCGGTACCGCGAGCTGCGCGACTTTGAGCGGCGGCTGGACGCGACCATGACGCGCAAGCGCCTGGACATTGTGGACAGCGTGCAACGCAGCGGGCCAAAGGTGGGTTGTTCCGCACCGTGTTCATGGGACGGAGAGGACGGAGAGGTTCTAGGATATTGACTTGCTTTGTTTGCAGAGATTCAAGACCCTGCGCATCTGGATCAGCAACACGGTCGAGAACCAGCTCTGGCAGACCGGCGGCGGCGGCGTCAACGTCGACAGCTTCGACTTCTCGACCAACCCCGAGGCCTCGTACCGCGTGAAGATCGAGGGCCGCCTTCTGGACGATGACGACGACGACGACGACGAGGGCGAGGGCGAGGGCGACGAAAACAAAGGCGGTGCGGGCAGCACGGCAAAGGACACGGCCACGGCTGTCAAGGACGAAGGGCCGTCTTCTGCTGCGGGCGATGCCATGGACATGGACGGCGCCGAGCCCAAGACCGCCGCGGCCAAGCCGAAACTGCCGCGGTACCGGTTCACGCACTTTTTCCGTGCCATGACGGCCGAGTACAACGGCACGAAGCCTGCACCAGCGCAGCCTGGTGGGCTCGGCGGCACGGCTGCCGCCGAGAACGCCGGCCCCAAGCCTGTCGAGTGGAAGCGCCCCGAACGGCCGCCGCCCAGCGCGCCCGGCCAGCCCGGCATCCCGCCCGCGCCCGAGTTCGACGAGCTGACATTCAAGCGCCCCGGGGACGAGAACGTCAACATCACCGTCAACCTCTTCCGGCACGAGGAGCCCGAGCGGTTTGAGCTGGACGAGATCCTGGCCGACCTGGTCGACATGAAGGAGGCGACGCGGGCCGAGGCGGTCATGGGCTTGTTCGAATACATCCGCCTGCAGAATCTGCAAGAGGACGAGGAGAAGCGCAACTTTCGGTGCGACGATTTGCTGCGGAAGGTTTGCATCCCCCCCTTTCCCCTCCCTTTTCCCTCCCTTTCTTTCTGTCCGAAAATGTCCCATCGCTAACATTTTCTCTCTTTCTCCCCCCCTCCCCACCTCTCTAGCTTGTGAATAACGACATTGGCTACATCCCGCTGCTGCACGAATACGTCAACGCCCACATCCGACCGCTCCCGCCCCTCCAGCTCCTGTACACGATCCGCGTGGACGAGGCGTTCCACAGCAGCCCCGAGCCCACGATCTACGACGTGCGCGTGGCCGTCGAGGACCCGCTGCGCGAGCAGCTGCGCCCGTTTGTGCAGAACCCGCAGTACATTGGGCTGCTGCGCGACGTGGGCATGCTGGACGAGCAGCTGGCGGTGCTGGTGCAGGCGGTCGGCATGTCCAAGAGCAAGCACGAGTTCCTGAGCGCGCTGGCGCGCGACCCCGCGCGCTTTGTGCGCCAGTGGCTCAGCTCGCAGAAGCGCGACCTCGAGGTCATCATGGGCGAGTCGGTGCGCGGCGGGGCCGGCAGCGACCTGTCGGGCGAGGCGTGGCGGCGCGGCGGCCAGGACAGCGTCTGGGTGTCGCAGAACGCGCGCGAGAGCGTCAACCTGCTGCTGTCGAAGCAGCCGCTGATCCCGCGGACGGCATAAAATGTTTTCAAATGGCCGGAACGAGCAATGGCTTTTGTTTTTCCCTCCTTCGTTTGGTTTGGGTTTCACGGGTTTGCCAAAACCAGCAGCAGGGGAGGACGAGAGAGAAAAAAGAGAGAGGGAGAGAGAGGAGGGAGTCTCGGGGCTTTTGTTTTTCGTGTCAGATTCCATGGCTCGTTTCTTTGTTCACACCACAGGTTTTTGTTGATTTTGGCTGGCTTCTCTCTTCTGGTTTTGGTTTCTTTTTCTCTTTTTCTTTCCCACACACTGTATCCCCCCCTCGCCATTGCCTTTTGTCTTTTCCATATCTTCTTATTTTGTACTTGTAAACCTATACGATCTCTGCTGCACCGCCGGTTGTCGTTGTCGCCGTCGTCGTTGTTTTCATGTCGTTCTCTATCCGGGGCGGTCGTCGCTGGCGGTCATGTGTCCCGGATGTGAGCAACGTAAAGTCCGAACTGCCCCGGATAGAGAAAGACATGAAAACAACGACTACGGAGACAAAGACAACCTCCTGTGACGCACAGATCGTATAGGTTTA